>VMRN01000973.1:0-12864 GCA_010277015.1 Poeciliopsis turrubarensis | reverse complement strand
GATCTTCTCACTGTCCTCCACTGCTTTATCAGCAGAGACATTGATGGTCTCCACCTTCTGTTGAAGCAGCTTCACATCTTTCTCTTGGTCCTGGATTCTCTGATGGATTTGTTGTCGTCTCTCCTGGAGCTTCTCCTGCTTCTCAGCTCTTTCTGCTGCAGCTGAGACTGTTTCATGGCCTTTATGTTCGTCCATAGTGCAGAGATAACAGACACACTGCTGATCAGTACGACAGAAAATCTTCATCACCTCATCATGACGAGAGCAGATGTTCTCCTGTAGCTTCTTAGAGGGATTCACCAGTTTGTGCTTTTGTAATGGTGGAGCATCATAGTGAGGTTGCAGGTGATTCTCACAATAAGATGCAGGGCAGTTTAAGCAGGACTTAACTGCTTTCATCTTCCTCCCAGTGCAGACATCACAGGACACATCTTCAGGTCCAGCATAGCAGTGATCAGCTGCAGCAGCAGTTTTCTTCCAATTTTCAACCAACGCAAACATACTCTTTTTCATCAACACAGGTCTCTGCCTAAATGACTCTCTGCACACAGGGCAGCTATATTTTCTCCTCCAGTCTTCTCCATCCCAGAAGGTTTTAATACAGTTCATACAGTAGCTGTGTCCACAGGGAATTGTCACCGGATCCTTCAGTAAATCCAGACAGATGGAACAAGACAAGTCACCTTGGTCTTGGGAAACTCTTCTCTGCGCCATTTCAGCTCTCAGAAATAACAACTGTGAGTTTGTCTTTCCAACAACAGCAACTGATTTGAGCTCAGGTGTAAATATCAGGTTCCTGAAAAGAGTGTGACTGGTACCAGCTATCATGATGTTATAAACCAGAGGGGGAGGGAACAAAGTAGGACTTTGAACTGATTATCTGTGGAAAGTAAAATGTTTTTACAATTGAGAGGATTTTAAAAGGCCGTTGAGCTCAGGTTAAAAGTGAGCAGTTCTAATTTGGTTGTAACTCGACAAAATTGCATACTATGAAAACTATCATAGCATCTTGTTTTTATCCTAGTGTAAAAATTAACCAGTCAAAAAGCTACACAACTCATGTGCAAATCATGTACATAAACAAAGATTATGGGTCACAAATATTTTATTGTTATCGTCCCAAATATAGAAACTTCTGCCCTTATTGGCACTGAAAGTGAGGAATCTTCAATAATCGTTATTGTCATTCTGACATGGTGTCCAGGGAGCAGCAGAAGTACTGTTGCTGAATCAGATCTAAACATTCATATTTATACGATTTTGCTGAATGCCTGATTATCAGATAATTCAGGGAGATTGCTTGATGTGGTTCCATCAGAATTTGAAGTCTTTTAGATTTCTCAATTAAATGTTACCATCTACGATTACTTCATCCAATGCCAATGTGTTTTAGTTCTTCTGGGCGTAAAGGCCTCAGCTGCTTGGTGTTATTCGTCAACTTTCTTCAGTTTTGATAGGATTTAGCCAGACTGTTGAAGTTTAATTGTAGTTTGGTGTTTAGAGTTTGATTTAGAGTTAGCTGTTGATGCTTATTTATTCATTAATTACTGCATATTTTTGCAAGTTACAGAACAAACATTTTACATTAAAATAATTTAACCCTTCCTGTTATTTAGCTTCATGGTGAAAGTTATTTTATTGTGAAATTGTGGTCATGTTACTACTGTCCTTTTGATTAAATTTTCTACCACTGACCTTGTAGTGGACTACACTGCAAAACACAATAAGCAAACCCATACACAGTTTCAGTCAAAGTTTATTCATTTTAAAAAAAAATTCCCCTCCAACTAAAAGCTTTTAATTTGGTTTGAAGTTAAAAGCAAACAAACTGCACACCCAGTTAGATCAACAACTACATAAAGGAAGTTTTAGGCAAACAGCAGCTTGTAAAGCCACACCTGTAGTTAAACATTTAACATAATCAAAAACAACCTTTGTACCTCCAGCACCACTTTTGCTGGTGCTGGCGGTAAAAAATGAGGTCAGGCAGCCATTACTATCTTTCATTTACAAGTTAATGGTCTTGTTTACGGGACTACAGTCGTCATGGGTGGAACAAATCATTACATGAAACGATAAATCAATTAATCGCCCAGCAAAATCTGTAATCGTGACAGGCCTAATCTGACGGATATGTCGTTAACTTGCTTTTCTCATCAATCAACCAAATTTATTTGTATAGCACATTTCAACAATATGACGGCTCAAAGTGTTTCAATCGCAAAAACATAAAATCCATCATAAACAGCTATAGTCTGTAATTTAAGGGGAATTTTTACTTTACAAATTACTAACGTAGGCAACTCACATGGGATTAAGAACACAGACAATCTGTGCTGTTGATACAAATATGTGATCAATAGAGTTTATGACTATAATGATGATATTCCAGTTTAAAATTGCAGTCAAATTCACATATGTCCTTGTTCTTTTAGTACAGAAAACATTAATGAGGCAAATTTCTGATGCAGTCCCATCAAACCATACAAAAGAAAATGTAATGCAAACATCTTAGAACTGAATTTATCACGGAATTGTGATATTTCTACCTGAGGTTGTTATACTGGCCCATGCCAATTTGGGGATGACAGTTAAATGGTTAATAATATCGGACAATTTGTGCTTGATGTCCAGCAACCCCCACTGCTAACAAAGCCATTACAGAGAAAAGAAACTTAAAATGAGAAAAGGTTTTGAATGTTTTTCTGAGCCAAACACGATAAAGCATCTTGTCCATAGCTCTTCCACAAGCGGTCAGCAAGATGCATTTAGTTCCGTGGACAAGTCGCCAATGATAGTCAAACGAGATTCTTTTTATTATCGTTATTGACTTTGTTACCCCTGCAATGTACTCTGTGTGTAAATTTGAACATGTCTGCGTGTCTGCACCAAGTATAGTAAAGAGTCTAAATTATTTAAATACATTTTTTTTCATTTTCTTATAGATGCATTTTTACCAAAGGATAAACATACTTTGGTAAAAATGTATGTTTTTACCACACACCTATATACACATATATATTGCTTGATGAAAAATGCCCGTTGTGTCCTTTTGGACATAAGTACTTTTTTCCAAGATGTCACACAAATAGATTAAAATTTCTAATCTTTTTTTATTTTTTATGCCATGATTGAATGGTATACGGATTGTTAAACTTATTTTTCTCTTATTTCTCTCTTGTCCCTTGGGGATAGTAAAGGATAGTAAAGATGATTGAGTAAAACTTATAACTTTTTCTCACTTTTTAAAAATGGAATTATGAATATTCTGTATTAAAATATGTCATATAAAAAAATTGGTTTCATAACATTATTGTTCTTGTAAAAATTTGTGTAAACCAAAAAGAGTGTATTTCTGGCTCCAGTTCTGAAGAAGAGACCATCATGACAGAAAGAAATCAGCAGTTATTTCTTCCTGCTTCCTGATAACCCACAGCAGAGGAACAGGACTGATACCTGGATCAGTTTTCAGCTTCCTTCACCATCAGATCTCCACCTTTGGTTCTGGTTGGGTTCTCCTTGTTCCATGAAGTCTCAAAAGGGATTCCCCAAGGTGTAATCCTGGGACTCTTCTTATTAAAATATCTATAAGCTCTCTCTAGGTCAGGTTATTTCACATTATTAAACAAACAATGAATACCATAACTGCAAGATGACGAGAATCATTTATTAATACAAAGACTTAATCTATTATCAAACAAGACAAACTAAATCATACTTAGTTACTTTTCAGATTATTCTCCTCATGCATCTTTTTTGTTGCCGTTTCTGTAAAACAAAAAGACTAACAGAAGTACATTTCATTCAAATGATTAAAATCTAACTTTCTTAACAACTTTTTTTACCCCAACAAAAGAAGATCATATCATGTATAAAAAATCACAATTTAAACCAAAAACCTGAAACATAACTAGTGAGGGATTCACTCTTAAAGTATTATATAATTCCTGCACATGGTGTTTCTTTGAGTCTCCACCAGCTTCCATTTTTTCTGAGCATGTGGTTTAAGAACTTCTTGCATGTAGCTGCACCAAACCACCAGTAGGTGGCTCCACAGAACTAAAAATGTCTGAACATCAGTTTGTCTGAATGATCTTGCTCCTCCATACAGCTCTGATTTACTCCAGTATCATCTTCCAGCTTGTTAGATCAGCCAAAAACAATCTGCTTTTAGTGTCCCAAAAACTAAGCAGAAATGTAAAATAAATCAAACCTTTTTTGTAGCGGCCCATACTTTGCCACTATCGATGAGTGTCTTCACTTCCTGCTGTTAAGTTTACTTTAAAACATCTTCTTTCAATAGCATTTGAGTGTGAGTTGCTCTACTTTCTGTACTTCATGAGTGCTTCAATATTTGTTTTATGTTGTGAATTTTAGGTTTTTATTTTGGTACTTTGTACCAGAACAAATGAACCACATCGATGATGAATCTTAGCAACCAACATATTTTTATTGCATCCTTTTTAATCAACATGAGGTAAAAAGTAAACAATGTTCAACATTGTGAAGCAGGTGAAGAGCAAACCACATTATCAACCATGTGGTTTAATTCAAAACATTACAGGTATATAAAATTAAGCCCTTAGGCATGCAGACCGTTTTTAGAAACATTTGTGAAACAATGTTTCGCTCTCAGCATCTCAGTGAATTCCAGCCTGGAACTGTGATAGAATTCCACCTTTCGTATCCCTAACCCAGTGGTGAAATTTCCTCATTCCTAAATATTCCACAGTTAGTCTGTATTTTAAGAAGACGGAAATGTTTGGGAACAACAGCAACTCAGCCACAAAGTGGAGGACATGTAAACTGACGGAGTGAGGTCAGCAGATGCTGAAGGGCTTTGTGCGAAGAGGTCGCCAACTTTCTGCAGAGTCAATCACTACAGACCTTCAAACTTCATGAGGCCTTCAGATTAGCTCAGGAACAGAGAGCTTCATGGAATGGGTTTCCATGGTGACCAGCTGGATCCATGCAAAGCATCGAATGCAGTGGTGTAAAACACGCCACCACTGGACTCTAGTGCAGTGGAGGCATGTTCTCTTGAGTGACCAATCACGCTTCTGTGTCTGGCAATCTGATAGACGAGTCTGGGTTAGGTGGTTGCCAGGACAACGGTACTTGTCTGACTGCATTGTGCAGAAAGTATAAAGTTTGATGGAGGGAAGATTACAGTGTGGGTTTGACTTTTCTGAGCAGGGCTAAAGGAACACTGAATGCTTCAACATACCAAGACATTTTGGACACTTTCATGCTCCCATCGTTGTGGGAACAGTTTGTATCTGGCCCCTTCCTCTTAAAGACATGGATGAGAGTCTGGTGGGATCAACTTGACATCAACACCTTAGGGATGAATTAGACTGGAGACTGAGAGCCAGGCCTTCTTGTCCAACATCAGTGTGTGACCTCATGAATATGCCTCTGGGAGAAAGGCCAAAAATCGCCAGAAACAATCCCAAACCTTGTGGACAGCCTTCCAGAAGAGTTGAAGCTGCAACGGGTGGACCAACATCACACTGAGCCCTATGGATTAGGAATGAAGTCAAATGTGCTCAAGGCAGGTGAGCAAATACTTTGGCAATATAGTGTAAGTATTATTTTGGTTTTTATTCATAATAGTGTTTGATATTTTCTGTCAATTTAATAATTTTCTTATTTTTTACCAAACAGTTTTATTTTTTGTTTTATAATGTCTTTAATGTGAAGCACTGTGATCAGCTGAGGCTGTTGTAAATGTGCTATATAAATAAGCTTTGACTTGACTAATGATGACAAGAGCATCTTCATGACACCTGAAAGTTTTCTGAACCATCACATCAGTACAATGGCTTCCAAAAGCATGAATATACTTTGACCTTTTCTCAGAGAAAAGGGGACTGCACTGTTCAGTTTATTTGTAAAAAATGTTTTGAGTCATGTATATTTTTCATTCCATTTCCCAACTGCATACAACTTTGTGTTGGTTTTCATGTTAAAGTCCAATGAAATATATTTGTTTGTGGTTGTATTATAACAACATATAAAAAGGTTCAAGGGGTTTGAATACTTCTGCAATCCACTGTATATATGTAGGATAAAGGGCTAACTAACAGTGTAATAGTATCTCTGAGTGACCCTGCATTTAGCTGAGTTGGACTTTACTGATTGATATTTTAGCCTTTATTAATAATCTGACTCTCCTCACCCGTACTTCCCATGGCTTTGCACAGAAACCTTCACTATGACGAGAAAAAGCCTTTACCATTCCACACAGAACAACTTTAAACCTGCTTTAAAGTTTAAACCTGCTTTAAAGTTGTTCTGTGTAAACGTGGTTTTGACATTTATCCTGTCAAAACCACAGAACTCTCTGAGTTATGACTGTTAGTGTAATTTATGGATATAAATTACACATAAAATTGTGGGGAATCTCTGGTTATTTGGTCACCAAATATAATTTTAATATAATTTTTAACTGTATTTGGCGCAGTGAATGCTTGTGGTTCCTCCTACTCTCAGAAATGCACTTCTGAACAAACTAAATGGGTTCTTTAAATCACCTAAATAGAGTTACTCTTTTTCCATCCCAATACTTTTTAAATAAAAAAATGCTTACATTTAAATTAGATGTAAACACATCTACAACTAAATTCAAGTATAGCTTACAAGATGAATAAGCTATAAATTAAGGTGCAAACTTTTCCCTTGTTACAAAATCAGTACAAGTTCAGGCAGGAATGTTGAAAGTATCTGAGGCAACTGGAGAGCAGAAACTGTTGGCTGTAATCTAACCCACCTCTCTGCTGTTGCTTCACCAGTGTTTTCTGAAATGAGCAAAAACTGTTTTAACACAAGCTGGAAAATTTAACTCATGGGAATGTATTAAAATGGCTTTCATCTATCCATTGTCTACCTGCTCATCCTCACAGTATGTCAGGGGAGCTGGTGCCCATCAGCGTTATGTAGCACCGACAACCAAGAATTCACCAGCTAACATAAGTCATGTTAGCTACAGCGCCCAGAAAGAACCAACTCACGTAGAAAAAAATGCGTTTCTATATAAGACTTCAGGTTGGGATAAAAACTTATGACCTTACTGTTCAGCAACAGTGCTAGAATGGCACCATCATGCTGCTGAAGTTCGTTAGCGATTAGTCATATTGCTTTATTCTGATTGGTCGGTAAAAGGAAAAATTGGAAATCTTATGCAAAATTCTGCAGAGCAGCACAAACTCCACTGTAAGCAGTTAAAAACTTTCTTCTGGTTGATATGCAATAAGTACTTCCATTGTAAGGTTCAATGAGCATCATGTATTGGACAATATTTAAACCAACTTCACTGACTGGATCTTGTAGCCAGCACAAATCACACACAGAAAACAGAATCAACAGTAGGTCATAGGATCATTACCCAACATCCTTTTTTCATAAACTTAAATCTCTCACTAGCTTATATCCTTTGATGTTGTATTTTAAATTTGTCTTGAGACCAGAACCAGAAGACATGAGAGATCTGAAAGGCTGAAACAACAACAGATCTTTAATGTTTTGTGGGGCTAAAAAAAAAAAAAAAAAAAATCAGTGATTTATAAACTAACAGAAATATTTTAAAGAGGCCATATTGTGCAAAATCCACTTTTTAGCCCTTTACATTTTCTGTGTACCTGTGGGTGTACAGGAGTGCAAAATGTTTTTAATGTATTCTCTCTCTGTGCTGTGTAGAAATCTAAATATTCTTTTTAATTTACATTTGTCAGTCTGTTCATTTTTTCTATTGTTACGTTTCCTTGTCTACGACGTCACATCATTTGCTGTGTAACTGCTAAACAAGATCATTATTTCTGGCTAACCATTGTTTTCTCCTTGGACCAGTTTTGTAGTACAAGTTCAGTTCTGCCAAAATCGTTGGTAAAGGAGTCAAAATGTTCAGTTCCAGCATGTGTTAATGGACACAAATTGTTATTGCAGCACAATTGTGATGCATTCATTTGAATGTGTGATTAATTCTCCTGCTGTGGGTCAGACTCTGGGCCACCATGTTAGTCCAGATGGAGAAGTCTTCCCTTGTTGACATCTTTAGGAAACTTTGGAATAAAATGTTTCTCTGCCAGCAGATAATCACTGCCAGAGCAGCTCAATTTTTTTCACATATCAGTCTCATACTATATTGTCACATCGTGGTAAAAAACATTTTTTAATAAAAGTTACATGTTGCAGTTTTAATTCTGGAAATGTTCCTCATGTGATAGAAGGCCGGGTTTGTAATTGTCTTTATGTGGCTCTGAATGTTCAGGTCAGAGTCCAGATTTCAAGCTTTCAGCTGTAATAACTGAAGCGTCAGGTTGACTCCTGAACGTTCCTCTTTAGGTCCACAGATAAATTCTTAATTTTAAACCTAAATGCGTAAGTAAAAAAGAGATTAAAATGTATGAATAAAAAAAAATCCTAAATATGACTCAAAGAAAACTAACACCCCATCACAATAAATCTTCAAATATTTTCATGCATTTCCAGAGTTTTTAAAAGTTTCAAACAAATGAAACATTAATGCCTGCAGATTATTGGGTATAAAAACATATTTGGGAGTTAATCACTTGTCCTCACAAAATAAATGTTGCAAATCCACAATCAGTTTGATCCAAGATCTGATCTTTGTCCAATGAAATAATGACCATATCTTGAGTGATAATTACAATTTTCATCAGCTGATCTGTACATGGATTTTAACTGCAACATTTAGTCTGATAAAGCAAAAAATGGGAACGCAATCATTTTAATGTGAATCAGGATTAATCTTAGAGGTGATAGACACAGGAAGTGTCAGCACCCAAACAAACTCCAACATCAACGAAACAACATACGCAATGACAAAGTAGCTCCATAAAGACAGCTGACCTCTGACCAATGTCTAGGCCTGTCACGATAAATGATAAGTCAATTAATCGTACGATAAATTAAAGCTATCGACCTCATTTTAATTATCGGCTATATCGTTTCTTCCTGCCCTTTTCTCTTACTGTTGATGGTACTGAATGAAAAAAGGCTCAACTCCGGTGCTCTCCACTTCCTCCCTTCCTTACTTCCTTAGTGTGATGCCCAGCGCGTGCTGCACGATCTTATGTCGCCGATTGTCGGCCCATTATCAAAACTTGAGAGACACATTAGCCGACAGAAATCCTCGGTATAACGGTTCGATCGAAACCGTGTGGTGTCCAACATTGGACACAAAATAATAAGTCCAGTTCACTAAATTTGAAAACAGACATTAATCAATTCCTTACTACAATCTACCTGCAATGCATGTAGCGAGTGTCAGTCTGACTGAATGAAAATCATTATAACCTATTTATGTCACGTTAACGGAGAACAGCTGAAAAGTTACCGGGTTTTCTGGTAGAAATTTCGCTCCAACTCCTCCCCTAGTTATTTATATTTTCTTTGCACGAACTGTTGAATAAACATTCATGTTGTTTCCGATGTCTGCTGGATTTTGGGTTGCACCGTGTCAGCTGTTCGGGATTCCCTCCGCGTTTCCCCTCAGAAAGCAGGAGGGGAATCCGCGCTTTCTGACTGGCTACCGGTCACATTCAACAGGCCGCCTCACTCTCCCAGTCTGGGCAAATCCTTGATTTAGATCGGAGCGGCAGAAACGATCTACCGTAACACACTAGTGACAATCTCAGAACGAAGAACGTTCTAAGATTGTTGTTCAGGGTAAAAAATCCTGTAGTTTGAACTATTGCATGAGACAGTCGGATGTCTTCTCTATTTAAATCTAATGATTACTGAAGGGCAATATACTATACAGACTTCATAATCTGCACTCTTTTGGTTGAATGCAGTGTTTATTTCCACTTTGGCTTTATGTTGTTTAGTTTTTATTCAAGTACATTTATTGTTGATGGAGACTAAGAATCTATTTTATTTTTGGTTTTGGTTGTTTTATTTATTTTGTGTATCAGTCCCAGTGTTAAGTGTCTTTTGAAAGTAAAGTGTATCTATCTTTGGCAGGAAATCTCATGTATTATTACGTAATTTCCATTAAATCAATGTAAAAAGGTCTTGAAACAATATTATCGTTTATCGCAATTATTTTTGAGACAATATATCGCCCAGCAAAATCTGTTATCGTGACAGGCCTAACAATGTATAATAACAATCTCACCAACCAATGATGGAGACTAAAGAAACTGAAGCAAAAATACAAATTTTAACCAAATGGACTTCAAATCACTGCTAACTGTTTAGGATTAATGAACTCAGCAGCTGATCCTTCAGAAAGTCCAAACCCAGCATATAGAGGCTGAGTGAATCTGGTCTGGACTCTGTAGACCAGAGTCATGGTTTTAGAGACGCTGTAGAAACACAGAATACCTGCTCCATGATCCAGATACACTCCTATTCTGGAGGAAACTGGACCTGATACTGGAGTTTCAATGCAGTCGTGCCAAAATTTGTAATGGGATTTGTCAAAATATAACGACCATGATTTATCATTGAATCCCAGTATAGCATGCATTGAACTTCCTGCTCTGCTGATGGTCTTGTATGAAACTGCGACATAAACTCCCTCTCCTCTCCTCTCCACCTCCCAGTAACAACGTTCAATCAGACTCTCTCTGCTCAAAACCTGACAGTAGCCAGTGAATCTGTCTGGATGATCAGGATAAGGCTGTTTTTGCTTCGTTCCTGTTGCTATTCTGTTCCCCTCAGATAATAACAGATTTCTGTGTGCTGTGTTTGGATCCAACGTGATTTGTTCTGAATATATTAAGAATTCATCTCTGGTCTTTGGTTCTGGTTCTGACTTTAAAACATAAACGTCAGCAACTACCAGGTGCTGTAGTTTGTCTCTGAGCTCTGACAGCTGCTGTCACGTCCTCAAAATGTCTCAGAGGACGGATGTTGATGCTGGATGAGTGTGTGGACTCACTGAGTGCTGGCAGTGAGGGGTAGTTGAGGAGAAACTGGTTGTTTCTATCAGGTAAAGGGTGAATGGCCTGAACTTGTTTAATCAAGTCTAGGGGATCCCAAAGCGCTTCACACGACATTCAGCTTTTAAATCAGAGGGGGAGAGAACAAGGAAGATCTTTGAACTGTTGAGGTTGAAACATTATCATTCAAAGGTTTGGCTCCGGTTGACTGTAGAGTGGAACAAATACTTTTCTCAGTGCCAGTTTCAGAGGACTGGGAAATGGGTTAACCTGTTATGTTAACCCTGTGGAATGACAGGAGTTACTCTGGCTGGGAAACCAAACTTACAACTGATTCAAGTAATGGTAACGTGACTCTTGTATAAATGGTTCGGCCACAGAGAAAACTTATAACCTTAATTTTATCATTCTTCCCCTGTGCTGCACTAAATGCCCGGTTCACTACAGACAGCCTGAGTCGGTCTCACCGCTGTGGGTCAGAACCAGATATCCTGACATAAAGAATCAGTACCAACTCTCTCAGAAACAACGACTGTGTGAGTTTCTCTTTTTCAGAACAGAAACTGGCTTCAGCTCTCATGTTATGTCAGGTAACTGAAGGACGTGTCACTGATTCCTCCCATCATGACCTTTGTAAACTAGAGGGAGGGAACAAGGAAGCACCTTGAATTGAACACTGTCTGCTAACCCCGAAATATGTTTTGATGCCTGTAGAGATAAAAACGTCACTCAGCTCAGGCTGAAGTGCTCCATGATTTATTCCCAGTTGGATCCAACTAGAGAACAGTAACTACAGCTCCTATTAAAACTAGGAAAACATGCTATTTTTATCTGTTTTAGGGGGCGCTATAGAGTCACTTTGACACGCCCATTTGTAATTTCATTAACATACAAAAATTTCAGTTGGGGGACAATTTGGGATAGAATTTGGTGAGTTTAATATGTCTAATCCTCCAAACTGGCTCTCCTTTGGTGTCAAGAAAAATAAGAAGAAATATTTGAATTACACAGCGTTTCCACTGCTTGGGCCTGATTATATTACAATTGATTATCCTTGATGAAAATGACAACAAAAGGTCCAAATCAGACTGATTCTCACGTGAGCCACCCAAGTATTACAGAAGAGTGTAGGGTTCTCTTACACATGCATGTACGGGATAAATTAACCAACATGTCACAGAGAAAGGAGAAAGAGACGGATGGGTTGGAAAAACTTGGGAGGTAAAAAAGTTAGTGCAGGATGAAGACAATAGCATGAAATGTAAAGATATTTTCCATGGTGGCCAAGGTTTGTGACAGCGCAACAACAATCAGCACCACTACAGAAGGTAAGCACTACTTTCTCTTCCCATCTTGAGAATACTGTGTGTTTGTGTTTTTGGACATGTTCAGGGCACAATGATAATTAAAAACAGCCCATTGGTAATGTTGCACCAAGTGCATATAAATAAATAATCTGCTCAGTCAATTAAAATCAACCCATACTGCCCAGAAAAAGGTTCACATTTATTTATTGCAAAAGAAAATATTTTAGAAGTCTGCATTCAAAATAAAAAGGATAATATCTAAATTTACATATCATATATATCTAGTTGTCCTGTTCTTTTTCATAAATTTTTTACCATCTCAAGAAAAATACAGTTAGTGAATCACTTCCTGTGTGTTTAATGCTTCTCTTAAGTTGATTTTTATACCTTATTTGTGTTGTAAGATGAATTATTTACAAAAGTGTAAGACATGAGAGTTTGCTTTTGTGGGTATTTTTTATGATGTAATTTGTCTTCCTTGGAGGTGGTTTTGTTTTTCCTAATACACATGTGGACACAATGGTTGGTACTCCTCTGTTAACGACTGAAAAATACACAATGGTCACTGAAATAACTTGAAATTGAAAAAAGTAATAAATGAAAAAAGGACTGTAAATTAACCAATGAAAATCAGACATTGCTTTTGA
>VMRN01000972.1:0-12902 GCA_010277015.1 Poeciliopsis turrubarensis | reverse complement strand
CTGCAATGTGCAGAGAGCATCCAAAGGTCCAAAGCTCCGGTCAGAAGATAAGTTAGCAAAACAATGTCTCAAAAAGGACTCTTCCTTCAGGGAGGGAGAAAAGAAACAGGAAGAATAGAAAAAAAGCCCAGATAAAGGTTTGTTTTAATGTTAACTGTAAACGTGAAGCCCTGACCTGGAGGGCCGGTCTGTCAGTCAAAGCTCTCACTGCAGAGCAGAAGAGACTGATTTATAAACCTAAGATTATGGGATAAGATCGGCTTCACATGTAAGTGTCGACCAATCACAATCCCCCAAAGTCAAGGAAATCGGCGCCCAGAAATCAACTGGTCCATAAATCAGTCAGCCAATGAAAGTGTCCTTTATTATACATCAGTGACGTGCGGTCAGGGGAGGCAGGTGAGGCACGGCCTCCCCTGACATCATGGAAAGAAAGAAATGAAAACTTGATTGAAGACTTCTACAATCAAGTCATCGCTGCTTTTGTCCAGAAGGAGCGACGCATGGACTTCGTTTATAAGTAAATGTAAGATCATAATAACTTTTTTTATTAAATGTGCTTTTTGTGCGCTACTGTTTGTATTTGTAAAGCATTTGTATGTGAATGACGATAGGAGGTTTTAAACATAACCAGTTAACTGCTGCCAATCAAATGGTGAATAAGTTGCTCTGGAGGGTTCATATTGTAGCGACCCAGTTAATGTTCTTATGATGATAAGTGTTTTGTTGATAGTCGCAAGTGAGAGTGCATGGGTAGGGGAGGGGCAGGGGTGTGTGCGCGAGTGAGGGAGAGACTGGCGCGGGTGACAGGAGTGGGAGATATATGTGAGTTCGGAGTTATTATTGTTAATGTTTTGGCGTGGTTACGGCCAACAGTAACCCATCCTGTTGAGCAAATAAAAGGTAGAGTACCGAAATGTTGCCTGATTATTTGTACACTACAATACAATATGCTTGTAAATCTGACAGATGAAGTCAGTGCCTCACCATCCATGAATCTCACCGCACGTCACTGCCTCCAACGATACCAAAAAATATTTGAGAGGTGTTGCACCTGCCTCCATTGACGTCTGTAAAGATCTCCACTGTCATAGTCTCCAGGAGGTATAGAGAGAGCTCCACTCTTTTGGGTTAGGAAGGGAGCAGGCATGATAATAAAGGTCAAGATCAGAAGAGATTGGAGTTAAAGGTTGAGAGTTCATAATGGCTGTTACCTCAGCTAGAAAGGTGACAAGCATTTTGTGGGTGACATCCTGAGTTGGGATACTTGACAACATGGAATCTAGTATGGGCTTTTTGATGCCAATCATGCGCTCCCAACTTCTTCCCATCTGTGAAGCATGAGGTGAATTTTTATACATACACACTCATTTCAGAAATTCTGGATTTCTTGATTGTTGTAGTGTGTTGGAGTTATGCCAAGATCCTTGCATGCTCCTAGAAAGTTGGTTCCATGGTCAGATTTCAATTACTTCACTGGTCCACGAATAGAAACAAATTTTCTAAAGCAGGGGTGCTCAATATGTCGATCGCAATCCACCGGTCGATTGCGGGAAGGTTTTGAGTCGATCTTGGCAGCAGGTGACAAACTGAAGGCCTCCAGGACGCTGAGACCAGCACTTCCTCTTCTGACTGGCTTTTCAAAATAAGAGTTTAAATGAGCTACTCAGCCACCGCTGTGTTCATGAGAGGCTCATTAATAATTGATAACTAAATATCAAGCCTGGAAACCTGATATCGTAATGGACTGAATGTTTCTCATGTAATCTTTGCTCGGCTTGTGTGGAGCAGGCGGTTCCCACGGCAATGGGTGTGCTTAGCGACAAAGGGAGAAAGAGAGTAAAAAGGTGCGAGTGGTTCTGAGTTGATCACCTGTTCGGGTTGTTTCACCTTTGTTTACCTTTGTTTACCTTTGTTTACCTTTGGTTACCTTTGGTTACCTTTGGTTACCTTTGGTTACCTTTGCTGTGGTTCTTCACAGCTGCTGTAGTTTCTGAACGATCAATAAACGACAAACTTGGACTAATTATCTTGTTCGTTTTCAGTGAACATCACAACAAACATCAAATAGGACAAATATATTTATTAAGTTTTAACAAACAAATGGCTTCTACCACGATTATGTGAAATTAAATTAAATATATACCAGATTCAGAAGACTTGCCTTTACTTTAACAGAGCTCTTTGGTTCCTCCTATCAGTCTATAGTTTCTCATATTGACGTCATCAAACCAAATTTCAGATCTGCCATAACTGACTGACACCTGCTGGCCTCAGGTTTACAACCAGCTTCTGACTGAGACCAGTAACCTGCTCCCAGGTTTTCCATCACTTTATCATTTCTGATATAACTGATGTTTATTCGCATATAAAATAAGTCATTAGAGTTTAATTTACAATTTCTATGTCTTCATGTTATGAGGTAGATCTCAGCTGGCTGGTGAGAGAAAAAGTAGATCTTGGTCTCAAAACGTTTGAGCTTCCCTGTTCTAAAGGCATCGATGAAGCTTGGAGACTCCAGACATTATATGTATATATGTATGTATATATATTTATGAGCTGATGCACAATTTTCCACCAACAATCTAAAGGCAGGCTGATCTCACAGCACCTTCTGTAACTAGACGTCCTTGATAGTGTTCACACTGGTGATAGGGACATACCAGAAGGGTCATCAGATGATGATAACGAGGCTTAATGTATGGTTTTGCTTCATCACTTTGGAGATAGGCTTGTGAGAGACGGGCTCCTATTCTTCCTGAGATAAATACGTTTCAGGATCTCCTTCTGATCCGGTGATCGGTCACAACCCAAAAGCATATAAAACAGCTGAAACATAAACTGTGTGAAGACAGAGCTGTGTATGAGAAAAAGCTGAAAGAAAAATTCAAAAATAACAACGCTAGAGAGGTTTGGACTGGGATAAGAAAGATCCCAGGGATCTTTCTCCCAGGGGAGCTAAAATGGGCAAACAAGTTGAACTAGTTCTTTAACCAGTTTGACTTCTGGTTAAACTTCTGGTTAAACTACTGCTGACCAGGTGAAAAGAGAGCAGGGTTAGGGTTAGGGGGTTAGGGTTAGTCATGCTGTAGAGCATTTCAACAGCATGACTGTAGGAGCTATTTCTCCATTTTTAGTTAAATCTTAGAATGTAGATGATTCAGTTTTATTTGCTTATTTTCTAGTTGATTTGTAATTAGAATTTTTGTTTAATTTGTTATTTCAAGTAGGTTCTTTCGTTAGTAATTAACTTAATTAGTTCATTAATTTCAGTTTGGGACATGGGTGTGTCACAGTATACCTTCGTTTTCGGTAGGTCATTATGCACGTGGTGGCTATCTGGTTTTTTTTAACCAGTCAGCTTGTCAGTCCCAGTCTCAACCAGTCAGTCTATCTAATCAGTCAGTCACTTCAGTCTATAGCTTGTTTTGCCTGAACAGGAATAAAAGCAACAAGAACTCCATTTTGACTCTTTTTGATCCTTTTGAACTGCGCAAAGCAGAATTCATGATGCATCAGGTGACTACTTGAGTTAGATTCACTTTTTGTTTTGATCACTTTGAAATCTTAAGTTTTTTTATTTTTGAATTTGAGTTTTGGACAAATAGTCACAACAATGACTAAAAATGGCATCCAAGTGAAAACTAAGTGATATCATCAATAGGGCCCGGCAGCACGGGTGCCTGCAGAGTCAGTCGTGCCCCCAGGTGCCCCTCCCCAGAGACTCTTTAAATCTTGTTCATTTGACTGGTTGTGCTACAGCTTGCACACATACCTATGGCGTGCGGAAAAACTGAAGGAGGGTCTGCGCCTGTTAATACAGAATAAGTAATTAATGGGGCCCACTTTATAAATAATGTGTTTTCAATTTTAGACTTTGGGTAAAATTGGGTTGAGGATGTTTTAAAAAGGCGTGGGTTGATAGCAACTCACTGCGGATGTGTAGAGTCCATCTCTAGGCAACCATGATGGCAGCATCGGACCATAACTTTCTTGGGGGTCCTTTCGCTCCTGTCACGACAATTTAGCTAATCTTAATATTTCCTGCATTTTAGCTTTGGTCATTATTGTTACACTTAGTGTTAATATGTGTGTAATAGGCGTTTCTATCAAAAATTTATAGAAATATGGAATAAATCACGTCCTATATCGGTTCAATACAGGACACAATGTTTAAGAGCCAAATTCGGGACAATTCCGTATTTTATGGGAGGAGTGGCAACCCTCGTCCCAGTAACAGAACCATACATTCATCCAGTCTACTTCTGTTCAAAAGTAAACTTTACTTATCTGATCTTTAGTCTCCTGATTGTGTTTTGCATGTGGGTTAAGCGACCAGCTCCCAATGTGACATAAATATTCTAAATATGTATTTCTTTAAAAAAAGCAATTAGTCTTTATCTGCTACTAACAATAGCAAGCATAATGAAATACAAATAAGTTTAACTACTGTACTAAAAATTAAAGCTTGATATTTTTACTTCATCTAAAGAATGTACATCAAGGTATCATGCCACTGTAACATACGTATATAAATGACGTGTCTATCCATCTGTACTTTTCACTTTAGTGTGATATTAAAAGAGTCATATCACAGACTGAAACAAGATACCAGCAACAAATATGGAGGATTTTGAGGAGGGAACCATAGAGCATCAGCCCAAACAGGAAAAAAAGAAGAGGTTGCTTTCAAAATAGAATAGATATAAAATATATAGATAAAAAATTGAATCAGAGTAATAGAACTATTTCTAAAAGCATCTTTGGTAAGGATATGGTTTGCAAACAAAATTATCTATACTTTATATTTGAGTGTGCTAAAATAAAATTGTGTGGTTCTTGAAACAATTAATTTCCCACTGCTAGTTGTATTTTGGAATGTACCTGATCAGTGCTTAATATAATTGAATAAAGGTAGCTGTGGACTATACACATCTCAATAATAAATTCACATGGTAAAGAGTTTTAAGGAACAACATAATCAAAAGTTATTTGTGTAACCCCTTATTTTGCCACTCAGTCTGGCTCATGTCTGACTCATGTGGACATGAGTCCTGGACTACAACGGGCCTTTTAACAGTGTCACAGTGATGTGTGTAGCTTCAGGCCCCAGTGGGTCTAATTCAACACTTGTCTGTGGCACTATGCCACCTGGAGACCAGCAGACTGATGTTGGACATGCTGTTGCCCATGGCTGCTTTCCAGTTCAGCATCAGTAGAAGATCAGTAGTCATGTTAAACAGGCCCACACAAACTAAAACTTTAATGCTGACACAAAGGCTGATGGGATCTCCCATCTTGGTGTGCTGTGGGACTTCTTTCATGTCAGAGACATCATCAGTATCCCAAACCTGAGTAGTGCATGGCTTGATAGTGTCAGGTGGATGCCACCTAATCCTTTATCTCTGAGACATGGTAATGAACACAAGGGAATCATTTTCAGATGTCGCTACAAGTACACCATATGACAAGAGGGGTGGATTCTGTGTTATTAAAGCCCCTAACACAGAGACAGACATAGCTGCAGACACATACTCCCAGTTTCTGCCTGACTTCCTCCACCACAGGCACTCTGAGAGCAGCATGCACTTAATTATTGAGCATCTGAAGAGCAGCAAAGCTCTCAGCCTGCTGCTGTCTGCTTGTTTAAAATAGCTGTCTCCACATTGTGTGTGGAGGACACACTGTTTACACAACATTACATATAATGCAGCCTTTCACCATGGAACGCTTTGCTGGCCAGAATAAATAAAAAGCCTCCACTGACCTTATTTAGTTATGTTAACAACAAGCAGAGACTAAAATAAAGGAGAAGCACTGATGGAATTTGAAATTACAAATCTCTGATGCTGGAAGCAAATTCAGCATCATGACTGATTATTACATTAGGTAAAAATCTCTCATAATGAAGTGGTGAGCAGCCAAACTATAATGCTGAATAACAGTGTTTTATCATTACTTTGTGTAATTCCTTTAATATAATCAGAATTTGAATATAATTATTCTACTAATAAATCTGATCAGAAAAATGTTCACTCCAAGTAAAATAAATGTAGATGGCTCTTCAACATCCTGACTTTCTTATTCTTCATAGCAAACATTAATAAGACAATTTTAAAAAAGGAAAAGTATGTATTTTTATACTGCAAAAATGCTGCCAAAACTTTTATCAGGTTGGGTAGAGTACCCAAAAATTGCACTCAAGTAAGAAATGTGTTTCTTTGTGGATTAAAGGTTTACACCAAGCCCTGATTGATTCATTTTGAATGTGTGATTAAAATGCACAGCAGGGTTTCTGCTAGACTAAAGTACTCTACATAACTCTGACATTCTTTCAGAGCAAATAATAAAAATAATATATATAATTATTATTATGTTATTATGATTATTATATACAGTGGCACTGAGGTGCAAACCACTTCAACATTAACGAAGCATAATTACAAATTCAAAAACACAAAGATATTAACGAAACGCCACAACATTAACAAAACAGAAAGGGTGTAATGGATTGTAAATTATTGTAAAATGAAATGTTTAAATTATTTGTAGTTTATTTATTTAAATTAAATTATTTAAATGAATTTCTAATATATGACCGTTGCAGATTGTTTATGTATGTTTGTCTGTTTTGGTTTGTATTGTTGGGGATTTTTTTTTTATTTAATACGTACCTCACAGGCTGCCGTAGAGAAAGAGGGCAGGTTCTACAAAGCTGGGGAATTGCAATGAACCAAATGAATTGTCAAATGTTTGGACTAAAGAAATGGCGTTCCCCAGTAAAGGCAGCGAGGTACGTTTTTTTGTTTGCTGTTGTATTGTCGATTTGTGTTTTGTATTTAATATTTGTATTTGTTTAGTTTTCACAGTGGTGGTGATGAAGTGAAGTGACCTGGTGACCTGATGATGATCCAGCAAAATCATCAAAGGAGAAATAAAGCCAATATCACCTGTCGAGACCGACTGTTTTTTAATTCAAGTGCTGGGGAGCAGCTATAAAGGCCATATCTCAGTTGGAGACCTGAGAGATAGCTGATTGGACAACAGTGCTTTTGAACCGGAAGTTATTGCTTGAGCGTGTTTGTCCGCCATATTGAAAGTGGCTAATCTGCCAGCAGGCTAATACAAATAAATGGACCGAACTTCGTAAAGTGCCGTTCTGCAAAGTATTTTAAGTTAATGAATGTCACTGACACAATCGCTCACACACTATTATATTTAGAAATGAAAATCTAACAGACTAAAATATTTTACATAAACTGTTATGATACCCTAATACTTCAAATTGAGATATTTTATAATGTACAATACATTACAAATGTATGTATATTATAATGGCAACACAGAGACAGGCAGGGGTTCAGTCTGCTGGTCAAGCTGGGAGCAGTTCGGTTACTGGGCCTTCTGAGACATCTGGCTAGCCACAGGCTAAAGCTAATGATAACAATGATCTAACAATAGAAAATACATCCCTGATTCATTCACATTCAGGAAAAAATATCTTCACCATATTGGGGCGACTTAGCATCTAAACACAGGCATTGTGGAGATGAACTGCAAAGCAGAAGTCTGAAGAAAAACAGCTCCAGCTCTGACCTCTGAACCCGTCCGGATTTTCATCAGGACGGTTACAACTTCTATGTAACCATGGCAACAATAAACAGACAGCAAAAGCGCCCCTTACGGGTTTCTCATTCCCTCTCCCTCATTAGAGAAACGACAGAATAAAAACCGTTAGCTTAGCTAAGAAAATGCTCAGAGTAGTTAACTGGGCCAATTTAGTTACAAAGGAACTATTTCTCTGTTGTTTAGAAGTTTGTTTCACCACAGAAAAGCACAGTACTGGCCACAAAGTCAAGAAATTCTGCTTGTAAATTTACATTGTTATTATCATCTTTAATTTTACCAGTGAAAGGTAAAGGCAGTGGCTCCACTTTGCACTGTAAAACGGTTGAAACTAGTCCATGCAGCACGTTTCCTCCACTTATTTAACAAACACTCACAGAGTATCTCATTTGAAAGTGCCCCTGCAATAACACTTCTATATATGTCCCAGAGATGGGACCAAGTCAGTATTTTGCAAGTCTCAAGTAAAGATGGTTAAAACTAACTAAGGTTTTCCAGGAGGGGGACAAAAGGGAGAGAGGAAACATTTATGGGAAGATACTACTGCAGGAGTACGATAGGAAAGGTTAGGGGTTGCACCTTTCAGAAATCAAAATAAGGGACGGTCACCACACCTTGTCACCTTGGTCTCATGGGGCTGGACGTCCAGTGTAGTGGATGTCCGCTGCAGTGATAGATGTTATTTTACCTCTATGTTTTGTTCATGCATAGAGGTCAGTTTGAGAACCCCAAAATTGTACTCTAGTCAAAGTAGCATACCTGAAACAAGTTTAATTAAGCAAGTGTAAAATGTATTTGGTAAGCTATTCAAGTACTGAGTAACTAATTATAATGCCTGATTTAATATTCAAAATGTATCCTCAGACAGCCAAAAGTATAAAAGTTATGTGAACATTCTGGTATTTTAAAGAGTATTACCAGAATATTTATACAAAAAAGGAGTTAGGCTTGGAGGCTGATTCTAGATCAAATTTATCACAGGAAACATGTTTTGAAATTCTCACTGACATCATTCAGCCTGGGATTTGCGTTTTCCCTCTCACGTCTGTGTCTTTACGAGAGGTTTTGGTTCTAAGGATGGTGGAGTTTTGGGTCGAGACGCGCGTTGATAGCAGCTCACCGCGGCTGTGTACTGTCCGTCTCTAGGCGACCATGACGGCAGCGTCGGTCCGTAGCTTTCTTGGGGTCCTTTAGCTCCCGCCACGTCGATTTAGTTGACCTTAATATTTCCTGTGTTTTATTTCTGGTTATTATTGTTACACGTCGTGTTAATATGTGTGTGATCGGGGTGTCTATCAGACATTTATAGAAATACGGAACAAACCGCCTCCCACAACATTTAACAGCCAAATACGGGACGGTTCCGTATTTTACGGGACGGGTAGCAACCCTGGAACAAGGGTCTGAAAATAGGTACTTTCCGTGTTAATACACCATCTGTCCTCTAATGCAACTGAACCCACCCAGTTCATAATTATGATAGGGACAGAGAGAAACCTTCTGCCCTGAGTTCAGGTCCAGAACGTGCTTTCTGATCCGGACCCCTTCAGTCCAGAGGTAACTCGCCGCACATCATTTGTGGAGACGTTTGAAGCCCGGGATTTACACAGCATGACTGAACACAGCATACAAGTTAAAGCTAAATGGCATCGTGTCACCAGCCAGGCGCGGGAACATGGCCGGTCATTAGCGGGCATTGCCTGCCCGCAGTCAGCTGTTTCCCCCCTGGACTGTTTAAATCTTGTTCATTTGACTGGTTGTGCTGCAGCTTGCACACTTACATACGCAGTGTGAAAAAATCAAGGCACGGTCTGCGCCTGTTAATGCAGAATAAGTCAAATGAGTTAATAATGCCCAAATTTAAAACACATAAACAATGTGTTTTATATTTTACACTTTGGGTAAACACCTTCTAGTCAATTCCAGTCCCAACTTGGGGACCATTGACTTGGAACTACCAAGTCAATGGAGTAAAAGTCAAATCCAAGTCTTTGAATGTTTTTTTTCATGTCAAGTCTAAAGACTTAATTTTAATGACTGGAGTTTGACTCGAGTCCAAGTCATGTGACTCGAGTCCCCACCTCTGATAAGTCCAACCTAAAATAAAAGCATTAGTCTCTTAACTGACAAGTGTTGCTGTTTTATAAATGTGACTGACCACACAAAAACCAGAAACAAGTCTAGGGTGTTCTGAGTTATTTACAAATTCTGAAAGTGTAGATAAGGTTTCCAAAGGTATCTAATGCATGGAAATAAAAAAAATAACTTGTTCTTCATCACAAGTGTTTGTGTGCATTAACATAATTTTAGGATTATTTGTAATGTAGAAGCACAATACAAGAAAAATAAATAGATTTTAATTAGTTTGGCACAAACAAAAATACTTTTTTGCAGCAACAAATATAAAAATTAACCCATTTCGATCAACTGTATTTATCTATTGTGTTTATTTGCAGACAAATAATTTTTTATCAAATAACAATAACAACTGTTGTGACCTGGCTTTATGCCACTTATTCATCATTTTTAATCACAAAGCCTTGGTAAGCTAACATCACCTATCGGACTTTGTGCTCAAGTCACTGCAGATAAATAGTTGCTTAAATTAAGTACCTTGTGGGCCACTAAGGGGCGCCCATGGACCACTGGTGGTCCGAGGACCACAGTTTGAGAAAGACTGTTCTAGATTCATTACATTGTATTTCTATCGATGATAGGTGTAAACTAAAAACTGAGCTTCAATCAAAATATATTTTCACAGGTCTCTCACAATGAAGGAAAAAGGTTCAGTTTTGTAATGTAAATGACAAAATGCATGCAGTGGACCCTGAGAGTTAGTGTTTACATTTCACTGATATGTCAGAGACAGAAAAATCTCATCTGCTAAGTTCTAATGTGGCACAAAACACCAGGTTTATTTTCGTAAAGACGATGACTGTTGGTGATATTTTTAATTCAGTAATTAGGTATGAAACAGTATTGCAACTACCTCAATTTCCCTTCAAAACTCCAAATGAGAATCATTGTGCAAACCCAGATAAATACATTGGCAAATTAGATAATAAAGTTTTATAGAAGTATTGGACAGCTATGAAGATTTTGCCATCCTTTTAGCCAATGTAATGTGGTGTGATGTTCCTCAGTCCTCCAGTCAACATTCTGTGCTGCCTCATCAGTGCATGTCTTTTTACCTTGCCTACTGACAGCTGCATGAATCTTAAAGAGTACTGCTGCAACAAGTCAGCCTTGCAGGTGCAATGTTCAGACTCCAACTTCCAATTTCCATGAAGAACAGCCCAGGGCTTAAGGAAAACAACATATACAGCAGGGGTTTGTTCAAAGAAATGCATATTCATCGCACCCTTCAGGATGATCCTTACTTAATAAAATCAAATTAGAGAAATCATTTTAAAACTTGCCCTGTGATGATGCACAGACGACCTGTCCAAGGTGTACCTCACCTCTTGCCCATTGACCGCTGGAGATAGGCACCAGCACCCTTTGTGACCACACTGGAGATAAGCGTGTAAGATAACGGATGGATGAATGGCATATAAAAACTTAAATGTTTTAGAGAACTGGGAAAGTACTATAAACTCCTCCCCCACAATGTCATCTCAAACGAAGAACTCAACACATGAAGATATATGTTTCAAGGCAGAGAGCTTACTAGAGATAATTCAATTTCTTTTATGTGAAAATTTTAAGTAGGTCAAATTTAGATGGGACTAAATCTAAGCTCAAAGGTGTTTAGGAGTTGAGATTCAACAGAAAGCAAGAAAAAAAAGACTATATTGACCAATTCCAGCAAAACTGTATCCAAACAGCAGGAATTTCTTTTCAGTGTGGCAATGTACTTTTACAGCTGCTCTTTTGTCCTGGAAAGGAAGAAGCTGATCCAAACTCAGACCTTCAGGCTAAACGCAGATTTTTAAAGGCTATTTTAGACTCATCATAAATAACATGTTAAAAAGCCAACTGTCATACCAGTTGGCTTTTTATTCATGGTGCTTGTGTATATGTGTTTACTTTATGTCCCTTTGTGGATACATGTTTGTGCCAGAGTGTGTGTCTGCTTATGAGTGTGTCTCTTTGGATGCTGTTGTCTGGCTTGTGCTTTAACACGATATGACACTCAGTCTATTTCAATCAGTGTTATAGCTTCACCCCTGAAATCTGAGGGGCTACCTTGAATAACACAAACATTCTGCTTTATAGTTTCTTGGAGTTTTTCATGTCTATGTAGAGCTTTGTCTTTGTGTGTTTGTGTGCTAGATTTGTCTTCATAAATAGGTTAGAAAATATTGCCTCTTTCACACAGCCTCCAAAACTAAATCAAATCTTTAATGTTGCATTTAGAGTAAATCAGGCAGGCGGAGAAACAGGCAGCTGTTCCCTTGTGGCCTAAATGTGGAGTCACAGGAGAATACCCATTTGAGCTGCTCTCTGCTAAATGCACTCTCATATTAATATTTTAAAACCATCCATAATGCTGCAGGAAAGAGGAGGGATCCAGAAAGAGCATAAAGAGATATACTTCAATTTGCCAGTCTTTCCCTCACCGTCCTCAAATAGAGAAATATTTCGCCATTAGATGAAATAGTTGGGCTTTTCTGATGCATACTATTACCCCCTTTCTGTGACTCACTAACACAAAACGCACAAACAGACGTCAGCTGGCAGAAAGCCGAAGAAATGCTGGCTTGATGCTCATGCTATCAGAAAGCACAAACTCTGGTCCAAACTGATGTGTGTGTGTGTAGGTGTGTGCGTGTGCGTGTGTGTGTGTGTGTGAGAGAGAGCTGAGGGTGTGGAGAATTATCCTTTCTCCATTTAGGTTCTTGATTTATCAGGTTGAAGAGTCAGTCACTTGTATTCGTGAATTTCATTTAAGACTAAAATGCATCGTTGGTCCATTGTCATTTTCTCCTTAAAATGGCACCTAACTACAGTTTCTAGTTCCTCTTGTTAGCCTCTATCCAAGCTAAGCCCTAATGACACACAAAGTTTCTTTTTTTCATTTTGTTTTTTTTCTTTTTTTTTCAAAATTGTATTATTCCTTTAACATGAGGTACAATGTGAAAGCAATGCAATAGTTATATAGTGAACAGTGTACCTTTAACGTACAAACATTTGGGCTAGAACAAACCCAATTATACCCACATATATATACAGATATGAAATACATTAAATGTATTTAATGTATGTTTACTCAAAGCAGAGTCAACATACTGTCCTAGTGGACAGAAACAGATACATAAAAAAAATAAGATAAA
>VMRN01000970.1:0-12913 GCA_010277015.1 Poeciliopsis turrubarensis | reverse complement strand
TCAATATTTTGGTTATTCTGGTGGTTTTGTACAAGATGCTCAGAAGACGAAGCACTGGAAACCAAGCCCAGGCAGATGAGAAAAATGCCCTGCTCGTCATTCTAAGATGTGTGGCTATATTGACTCCATTATTCGGACTGACCTGGAGTTTGGGAATTGGAACCATGGTGGACCCAACAAATGGAGGGATCCATGTTGCCTTTGCTTTCTTCAATTCCTTACAGGTATTTGCATTTGATCACAAAAACGATTGCAATTTGTTGCTGGCATTTCAGTATCTATTTTTTATTTTTTTTCTTGCACTCTGTTAATGAAATGAAATAATTTTTGATCTTCCTCAGGGTTTCTTCATTTTAGTGTTTGGGACGTTATTCGATGCCAGGGTAGGTTGACTTCTTAAAATTTTGTAGTAATGATTTTCTTTGTTTCTTTTGAACTGTGGATCTACATGTGCTAGTTTCTCGAAACGAAGGGGCAGACAGGTTTTCAGACCAATAGCTGTTACAAAGGCTATGTATAAAGAACAATCTAAATTAGCCATATCTGAATTTAAACGTAATATTAAATATAAGGGTAAATAATTTGGATGTGAAGATGGCGGTTTAAAACATTTATTTGTTTTCAATCGTAGAGCTTATAAAGAATCTTGCCTGCAACACACCTTACATTACTCAGTACGCAATGGAAGTTTCTAGTGGCAGTTTTTGGTGAAATGAAGTAGTCCTTCAATTGGTCCTTCTCCTCAAACTACTACTATAGTTGTGTTTAACTTCCATAAATGAAACTTAAATGACCAAGTTTTTTAAACTGTCCACGTTCTGTATTGCCATATTTTCCAGACTGTAAGTCACTCCACCCATAAAATGCATAATAAAGAAGAAAAATGCATATATAAGTTGTTTTCATATATAAGTAAATGTATTTGATGAAAATCCAACACCAAGAAGAGACATGCCGTCTTGAAAGGCAATAAACATAGAATAGCAGCAACAAGAGGCTGAATAATTGTACTATGCTAACGTTACATGACACAAGAACAATGAACTGAGAATGTGCCTGGTATGGTAACATAACATATTAAGAGTTATGCAGATAACTATAACATAAATAACATGCTAACAAGTTTACCAAACCATCTGTGTCACTCCAAATCAATAAACGCAATAAAATCTTCATCCTCGATGTTGCTTTTAAACTACTTTGTTAACTCAGAAACTGGAATAACAGGCCTAGAGCGCCCTCTTGCAGTTTAGTGTGAAAATAACGTGATATGATATCATGATGTGATCATTTCCACACATAAGTCGCTCCGGTGAATAAGTCGCACCCCCGGCCAAACTATGAAAAAAACTGCGACTTATAGTCCGGAAAATACAGTAGTCTTTCTGTTTCTAGTGTATACTGACGTTTTAAAGTCTTTTTTCTTCCTTTTCCACACAACTTCTATGAATTTTAAAAGCAAGAATCCGATGTTCAATACTAAGATATTCATTTCTCTCTGTCATGCACATTCAAAGACAAACACGTCTCATCTAATTTCCGCATAGTTCTTTTTTTGGATGTTTCATCACTCTCAAAAGAGCTGGAAAAATTAAATTGTTCCTCTCGTGTAGCTTGGCTCAATGTATAAAACACATTTATTTCTATTACCAAGGAAATCAGGGACATTCACCCCAAGATTCTAATGAACGTATTTGAAGATTTTTCTTAATTTTTTACATTTTGCCAATTTCACAAAATCCACATTACCTGTAAATTACACATAAACTTTAAAACAAATAAAGTGAAGGAGTTTGCTGTATAACATTTTCACCCAGAAATAAATAACTACAGAGATGATAAATAAAATAAAATCCCCACATGGAAAACCTCTCACGTCCTTGTTGGTGGGTATAAAAGGTTTCTGACAGACTCTGCATTCAGCCTGTGAATAAGGCTGATGTTTGGTTTGGCCTCACAACCAAACCATGGGACTAGTAAATACATGTTGCCCAAATTTCTAGAAAATCTTAAGTCACCACAGAAAAGGAAATTGGCTTGGCTTAACAAAAATAGCAAAATTAGTTATGTTGGATTTTGGACAGTTCACACACCTCTCCCCACAAACGTATTAGTTTTTTCTTTAACAAATATATATATATATATTTTCAGATCCGCTCTCTTGTTTTGCGACAAGTACCTGCATTAAGCACTACTTCTAATCGCACAAAGGTAAGTTCAAATTTGAAAACTAAAGATCACCAAAATGTAAAAAAAAAAAAAAAAAAAAAAATCTATTATTTTGATCAATTTTATATTTTGGATTTCTGATATGTCAGAGTCTCCGATAGACCTTTGATTTCATGAAATCTACACAAAGCAAACCTTTAATGTCACCTGTTTCCTACTGTAGAGCACTAGTGCAGGAACTTCTTCCAGTCGTGCAGAAAATGTCATAAACCGAATTTTTCGGAGAAGGGGTGAGTTGTTTCCATGTTCATTACGATCACTGTTGAACTTGAGTTTACCGTCATGACTGACATGTTGTTGTTTGTCTTCCAGGGGTGTACCGTGTTTCACAAGTTCCAAACACAAGCAGCAACACTGACTCCTCACAGTCATACAGCAGCATCTAAATCACTTCAAGACATGTCTGCAGATTTATGCACAAAATTCCTCATTTTTTGTTGTGAATTTATTTGTAAATGCTGCCTTTTTAAAGAGAGAAAATGGTGATGATGCATAAATAGTCCAGCATCATAACCATTCCACAAAGTTCCATTCCACAAACTTATGAAGGAAGCTGAAATAGTATTTTAACACAGTGGCACATCTCTTGTTTACTGCTGATTCTGTCTTGATATTGTGAAGCCTACAGTTTCACAGTCAGAATGTATAGGACTTTTTACAGTGCAATGCAAAGATCTGAAAAGAAGAAAAATAATTTCCACCCCCCTGAACTCTTCTGCTAATGTTACGCAAGATTATTTCATAGATGGTTGAAATATGCCGACATACAAACAGTCATATTGGGAAATGCACTTAAAATTAAAGCAAAGATACAATGGTGCCGCTTTGGAAAATGGAGTGAAAGTATTTTTAAAAAATATTGAAGGCGAATTCAAAAGCTGAATGAAATGTCAATCTCTACAGAAATTCACGTAAAATATGGATATTCAAAGATGTGGACATTAGATGAGTTGAAGATGACTTACTATAATTTACAATTGTTTGACTTGGGTGATAATTAAGAACATTTTATCAGAAAAGCTGCAGATCCGAGAAGATTGAAAATAAAACAATGAGAGTTAATGAACTGAAGGCTTAATGAACAAGAAAATGGTGTATCCAATGGTTGGGTCAGTGGTTGAGGTAAATAAAGTTACTGTTCTTGTTTTTAGTTGGATCAGGGTATTTACCTCAACCTCTTTTTTTAAAATGAAAACTATATATCACCTTTTCCTGTAATGTTTAAAGGTATAACTAACTTGAAGAGGAACTTTTCTCATAATATGTAAACATGTACTAATGAAAATTTGTTATAGTTGCATTTGCTGAATATTATCTATTTTTTGTGGAATCATAAATTGCACACTTTGATACAACACAAAGGGCAAAATAAAGTGTTTATTTTTAAGTGTTTTCTGTCATGTCACACAGAAATGCTTCTTTAAAACTGATATTACTGTTAGAAGTAACAACCCCCTCTAGTAAGACACAAGTCTCAAAAGCATACTATAAATTAGACCCATTATTTTAATGAGTACTAAAATAACTATTAAATTATGACAGTTTGAAAGTCATTTTGTTGTAACTTAAAATATCTCTCAAGTGTGAGGGAAAACTGTCCTAACTGAGGTTTAAAAGTTAGTTGCTAATCATTTTTATGCCAATTTCAAAACTATATTTCCCCTGTTAACCTTATGTTTTAATTACTTGTGTTGGCAAAAATTGCTCGATTGTTTTGCTGCAGTAGTTTTGTTTTGTTTTGTTTTGCTGTTTTGTAAATGGATCACTCTTACATGACCAAATAAATGTCGGTGCTTTGTTCGCATCAACACAAAGTTATTTACTTATTTTAAGCTTTTGAATGAAAGTGAGCAAGTTTTACAAACATTCATCCTCAGGTTGTTTATGATTGTTTCTTTCCAGTTTTGGAAAAAAGTTTTCATTTTCAAAACAATAAAGCTGCTAAGTGACTCAATCTTTGCCCTGTGCTTGTTATTCATTCAATTTGAGGCCATTTTCTGCTGCAAACTCTTCAGCAATCAACAGAAATTCATCTTCCAGCAATATATGAATGTCGTGGAGGACTGCTTTTGGATGCTTTTATTTGACTAGAGAACTTGCTTTTCAGATGTAACAGTGGAGATTTTTCAGGACACTAAGACTTCTTACCCTGCCAGGTTTGATGGAGGGTTTTGATGCTGTAGTTGCAAAAAGAAAAACATGTAATTTTCTTTTTGCAACTAAAGCAAACATCAGCGGTTAGAAGGGTTTAATGCTGTTATTTATTTTTTTATTGATTATTAGGAAGAGTATTTCACCATCCTAAATAAAAAAAAGCAAATATTTTCCAAACTAATACTCATTCTACATAGTTTCAGAGCCTTTTCTTTGTCAAATGAAAACAATTTTTAATAATTGTTAAATAATTATAATCCAAAAGAGCTTATGCATAAATTTGGTCAGAACTTAATATATTTGGTCCAAAGTTATGCATCGTCCTACTCGGCATGCAGAGAATCAACCAAAGTCGTCACCATCAAGACCCCAACTTGTTGTGGTGCCCGTCAGATTTGCCCAGTCATCATCATGGCTTGTAAATGCTTGTAAACCCAAACAGAAAACCCAATGTGTTTTGGTCAAACAGCTGTTCCTCTGAAATGTTTTTCTGATGCTCGTGTTCAAAGGTAAAGTGAAAGGGGTCGCGTTTAAGAAGGCACGCAAAAAGAAAAAACACTGTGACCTTTGAACCAAAGCATACCTATTTTTCACTTGCACATTGGATGACACTTAAAGCTGCTTTTTCTAACTTTTTCTAAAAGTAAAACCAAATATACTGTTTTATTTTTTAAACATTAAAACTGTTGTAACAGTATAATAAGAGATAGTATGAGCAGAGTGTCCTAACTCTGATTGGTTGTCTCTCGGTGTCTCTGGGAGAAGACAGGAGCTCTTTTTTTCCCCACAGATCCCCAAGTGAGGCCAATTGCAAACTAAAGATCTCAAATTAAAATCGTGTTCATTTTGTAAACGTCTGTTAATGAGATCTCTCTTCTTTTTCCGTTTCAGGTGGCATGTCAGATGAACCACCCGGAGCAGGTTGAAAGACAGCGATTGGAGACAGAGAATAATTCTGACCATTCTACGAGTACAATTCCAGATTGACATTCTTGTCCTATATGAGATGAAAATACTGCGGTAGGGATGCCGTGGTAGGTAAGGACTCGCCACATTTGATCAAATGTCACAAATATAAGAAGCTAATTCGAGCAACTTCCTGTTAGACCACAACGAACCTTCCAGTAAGTCAGAGGCAGGGCTTGAACATGCCAACTGGAATTACTGGAACACTGCAAAGAAGCATGCAGAGAGGAAAATAGTTCTTTGGCACCTTTCAAAAGAAGTGTAAAGAAAAAAAAACTTGGCAGATCTCAAAGCTCTAACAGAAGCATAAGAAATGTTGGAGCGAAGCAAGCACGGCAGCATGCTTTGGTGAGATTAGATGACAGGATGACATTTGAAACCAGATATTAACATACATAAAATAAAAGTGTATTGCACACGCAATTTCTCTTCTCACGGTCTGAAGTTGATTCAGACCAAACTTCTATTTAGGTCTGTTAGATTTACCAAAATTATTTCTTTTTACTGAATAGGAAACTGTTATTCAGTTTTCTGCTTTCTGTTTCTTAAACTTTCCTCAAATTCAAAGGAAATTAAACCATTAAACCTCTCTCTGATCCTCCAAACCCACAGCACCAGGATCCACAGCAGTGTTGAGGAGAGCCAGGCACTTACAGTCAGCAAGGCAAGTTGTGAATAGTCAGCTTAGTGGCAAGAACAACATAATTAATCTATTTGTGTTTCACTTGGTGATGAAGTTCCTGAAAGAAATTGACTTTTTAGTTTTCTGATTTGAGTAGATCTGTAGTTAAGCATTCCAAACCTTCTGAGTTCATCTTCTGCATTTAAACTCTTAGTCATTTTATGCTGTCTTCAAAGCAGAAATGATTATTTAAGGAGGATCACAGATGGATTTTGGTGATAATTTTCTATTTGCAGGAAATAAAAACTGTGACATTTTAAGACAAATGTTTTGAAATGTACTTTCAAGGTACTTTCAATTTAAAACAACAAGACTCATAGGGGTGCATATTCTAATATGCTAGTATGGCTTGTAAACCCAAACCATTGTGAATGGTTTGGGTTGTGAATGGTTTGAGTTTACAAACCATTCAGGTATTAGTACTGTAGTTGGTACTAATACCAACTACAGTAAAACAGTAGTTGGTATTAGTACGCTTTCTGGCATTTATCAAATAAAATAATTTGGGGAATTCTATCTCGCCTAAAACGAGAAGTTTGATCAGATTTAACTTTGGACAGTGAGAAAAAAATGCATGTGCCTTTTCCCCCACCACTTCCCAAGGTGGTGGAAAATAACTGGACTCAAACGGACAAAATGGACAAAATCCTTTCAGAGGAATGTTAATCTATAAATGGAATATCATCCAGCAGAGACTGTTTAACAGATCGCCGTGCCAGCGTACCTCCCCTCACGGGTGACGGGAGCAAAGCATGTGAAGCGATGGAACTTGTTGAGTCAGTACCAGTGCACTGACTCTTCCTGGCTCTATTTCAGGAAGCTCTTTGTTGCCTGTTATTTAATGTTTATATTGCTCTAGTCTACTCTCTGCTGTCACTCACTGTGTTTCCTCAGTAAACAGAACGTCGTCGGGCTGTAAGACCTGGAGAAGATTCATGGTAAGTAGGGTGATTATTTTCTGCTGTTTGATTCAGTCTGCCAGGTCTTTATACATAATGTGGTTTATGTGAAAAAAAATATTGTTTTCTGTATGCTTTCCTTTATGTATGACTGACACTGGAAAAAAGATAATCAATTTCATTTGTCCTAGGAGATTTGCTTCTGCAAACAGGATTACACTAAAGAGCTTCAAGGCAGTGATTCTTACTAACCTCTTTACAGTTAACTCGGTTTATGAGTGTCTTGCATGCTTAGGTGATATTTTACACTGATGTGTATGAAAATGTAAAAGGAAAACAGGGAAAATAAGGTTAGAGCTTGTTGGAAAGCAATTCATTTTGATATATTGCATGAAACTTTGTGAAGGGAGAGAGAAATGGGCATGTCTGCGTCTCTTTGGAAGGGTATTCTTTTATCTGGACATTTTACGCTGTCGTAGGTGCCGCTGTTAACAAATATGGTGCTGATCAAAAACACAAATGAAATGAACCTCTTTGGCGGCGGCATGGCGACTCCTATTCTGAGGTTTTAGTTCGAGTCTCGGTGCAGTGACTTTTGACACATCTACCTTCTCTCTCAATCCGCTTTCTTGTCAGATCACTAACAGATAAAGGCCACAAGAGCCAAAAAACCTTTAAAATAAAAAGTACAATTTTCATCTCTACTAAATCAAAGTAAATAGATTTTATTAAGAATAAATAATAGAATTTTTTCCTAAAATGTGCCCAGAATCCTTAAATGTGAATGAAACTAAACCAATCAAATGTTGTCGTCTCTTTCTTAGTTTGTCGTGTAATGTTCTTATAACCTAAGTTGCTCTTAAATGCAGAAGTCTTGAATTTAACGTCAATTCTAGATGTTCCAACATTACAAATTTTCCACACAAGGTGCCAAATTGATTAGCTCTTAATGTTTCACTGTCATTTGGCCATTATGTATTATTATGTATTATTTGTAACTTGTTTTTTGTTCATTTTTTTATTCCATAATTTAGGGAGTATCAAGCTTAAACCAAACTAAAAAACCCTTAATGCAACACCAGTGTGTTGCATTATGAAATTGAATTCAGAGCTGTTAAATTCCCTAAAACGGTTCCAAAACTGTCCTGTTGTAGTTCCAGTACAGAAAAAAAAACACGAGCAAGATGGCAAGTTATTTGTTACAAGCTCATTTGTCCTGATGTTTTTTTTTGGAAACATTATTTTGAAGTCATTGTTATCGGTAGCTGACATACTGTATATCTGCACCTGTAGCTTTTCTGTTTTCAGATAAAATTTATCCCACAATCAACCCTTCGGTTGCCTGCTAGATAAGTGGGAAGGCTTTTCACTTTTGTGTTTAGCTCTTTTTTTTCCAGCACTTTGCTTATATAAGGGCATAATCGGTAAAAGTGACTTGTCTTTATAAAAAAATGGAACAAATATTTTTACAATTCACACTTTAATTTCTGTCACGATCAAAATCCCCCATGAGATTAATTTGGGATTTGAAGTGAAACTAAATGTTAGACTTGATAAGATGTTATGACTGGAATCAGAACGTGTCCGCCGTGTTTCGGTCATCCTTCACTGCTACCTTGTGATGATCATAACATGACTGGTTTAGCCTGTCTAGAGCCTCTCAGTTGGCTTCAGTACATTTTCTCAGAAATATCTTTTTCTTCTTGCTTAGAATTTGAATGACCATTTTTCTGTCTGTAATCAAGAAAAATCATTTCGATAAAAATATAAATTTATCTCAGTAAATCAAATTTTAAGGTATTCCCTTTGTAAATTTCAGTTAATTTCATTCATTTGCCTGTGAGCTACATGAAACTTTTCTGAATTTCATGGTTTGCTTACTGTTCACTCTTTAGTCTAAGCAGCTCTTTGCTTTTGATGTACAAGTTTTGTGCTTTCTCACCTCCATTGTTTGAAGCAGTGAAATTTAGTTCCACACCCTCTAATTAAATATTAATCATTGTTAATGTTTTCTTTGTGACTTGCTGTAAAATGAATTGCTCTTTGAGTCATGAATGGAGATTTGAATCCGGATCTGATTGACTCGCTGTGATTGATAAAGCGTTGGATTCTGCCCTCCGTCTGAAATCCTGCAGAAGTTTGTCCAGCAGTTTAGAACTCTGGGCCTTCATATAGGAATTCCTCATCTGAAAACTGCATTTTAGGGTTTTTTATTTTATCAGAACCCGTATAATACACTAAACAGTAAAACAGTAGTTGGTCTTTGTAAGTGTGGGACTCTGGTGTGACGATGTTTGTAGTGTGACACTGGGCTCCCTTCGTGAAAATGCATTATTGCTACTGGGAAAAGAATGTGAAGCTTGACAGTCTGGTACATTCAGTCGGGCATCCTATGACATTTAAGCATGACAATTAGGTTTGTAAACCGCAATCTGTCGATGTTTGACAGGCAGAAGAATATTAGACTAAAGTACATTGAGGATTTCTGCCCATGTGAAAATTCATGCTGAGGTTAAACCAGTCGGAACAGGTTGACTCTTGGTAACTTCACACCAACATTCTTTCGGTGGAATGGATTTCAGGTCACGAAGTTTTGATAAAAAGTTACATACAGCTATTTGGTCATCTGAGAATTGAATATGAAGTGGTTTTTAAAAACCTCCAGAGTCTGTCCCATATTTCCCCACTCTATAAATATAACATAAATGTATATGTTTTTTTACCCACTTCCTCTCAGGTTTCCATTCTGACAGCAGAAAGACAATATTCTCTGACCCAACATGCTGTTCAGCAACACTGAATTTACTGGAAGCATAACCAGTGGTGCGTGACGTCTCCTTGTACTTCAGCTGAAGTCATTTTGAAGAGTACAAGTCACCAAAGGTGTGTATGATCAGAAAACACTGTGAAGTAATCTGAAAACGTATCAACAACCATTTGGATCGTGTCCGTTCTCATGGGACCTACTCATCAAACCTGGTTTATTTCATACATGTAGAAGAAAGAAAATCTAAAAGGAAGTTTTGAACAGTGGTGCAGTGAAGTGGTCACTTGCTGTTAACATTTGGTTTTTGATTTTGCTTAATCCTGAGTATGGGTGGAATTTATCCTAAAATTTGTAAACATAACTCAAATTTAATTAGAACTGGGCATCTTTTCAGTGGTGGGGATCTGGTTAAATTACTTACACTGCATTTATCAAACCTTCCTGTCACCACACAGCTGAATCCCTGATCTGCATCCAGATGTTGTAGAAACCTGTTAATAAATGACTCATTTAAAACAGATTATATTCAAGTAGGAAACGCTCTAAAACTTTTCCAACTACAGTGGCCATTATAGATCAGATCTGTTCACTTCCAAAAGTATGTTTACCCTTAGAAGTGAGCTTATTTCTATTTATTGTATCGGAATAATTACTCTAATGTTAATCAATGACAATACTAGCTTTTGGAAAGTGTATTCACAATACCTAAGTGGATGTTCTGTTTTCTCCCATTGTCCTTCTCTCATTTCCTCTAAAGGAATGGCCTCATGTCTGAAAACCTTGACCGTCCTTGCCCTTGTAGTGACGGTGCTTATTTTGGAAACAAGGAACCATAGCTTTCATTTTTACTTTCCTGCCCTGGATTATTTGGTAAGGCCACTTTATGTAGTTATTCATTTCGCTAAACTGAAAACATGGGATTTGATGTGATGGACGTTTCTATTTTTAGATAAATAACAGTTATTTATACTTTTCATCTGACTCAGGTAGAGGGAGGAGAACACGTTCTTCCTCACACACGGCAGGAAAGAAGTGGTTAGTGTGATGAGAGAAGACTGAACATGAATTAGTTACTCGTATTCAATATTACGTCTCAGATGGTTTTTTTTAAAATATCCACCATTGACATAAATCTTTTCTGATGTTAATCTTTGCAGTGCTTTCAGACCCCAACGTTTACTCAGCAAACATTTTACTAAATGCATCGAACGTGGAAACCTATGAGCAGCTGCTGTCAACCCTGAACGTCACCAGTTATCCTCTCCAGCTTGATAACACCACAGAGATCCGAAACATCACTGTTACAACAGGTGAGTGACGGCTGTGACGCAAACAGCAGCGGTATCAACATTACGTAATCATCTTCTTTTCATCTCTCCTCCGACAGTGTGTGTCTCCACTGAAACTGGTTTCCGGTGTGAGTGTGAAGAGCAGTTTGCCTGGCCGTACAGAACCTGCATCACATATGGAGCTTGTGATTCCATATCCAGCGGCATCTGTAAATGCATCTCAGCGATCCCAGCTGACGGCTCTTCCTGTCAGCTGACCTCAGGTGATCACAGCTTAGTTATGGACAAAAGAAATGCAGTGGCATACGTGTTGTGTATTATAATGCATTTTATTTTTATCTTGCATGAGTGCACAATTAGTAAGCCTGTGAGCAGTTAAAAGTCAAAATTTCTCATCTTTCAGAAGGGTGCTGTATTCTTGAAACAATCTGTACCAGTTGCAAAAGACATTTCAACAAAAAAGGAAATAAATAAAGATTTGAAAAAAATCCAATGTGAGAATCCCAGTAGGAGCTTAACCTGACTTACTGGAGTGCACAAAAGTGCAAGGAGTTCAGGTCTGAGACATGATCAAGGCCAAAGAGGCTGGAACCCAAAGACACATTGGTCAAAATACTCAGACGTAATTATCAATTTATACAATAGCCTACACCGAAACTGATTGAGAAACTGATTGTTGTTTGTGATGTTTATCCAGACAGACTGAACTTATGTGCAGAAGCTGAGAGCTTTCTGTTCTCTGCATAAATATTTTTCTAAAGGTTTCCTGGAGGTAATGATCTGACCTCAAGGAAACAAACTTTGTTTTTGCGACATGCTTGGTGTGTGTGTGCGAGTGTGTGTGGGTGTATGTTAAGCCTGATTCCATCCTACAAATGCATGCTACAGCAGCAGGAGAGGACTTATGCAGGTCAGTCATGTCATGTTTATCGGTGTCAGATGTGCCATCATCTGGCATTTTCAGCTTTAGTCCGTTCTTAGTCAGGATTTAAGAACACTGAGAAACCGATCATGAGGATTTCAAGTAAACACTCAGAGCTATTTTGTGACAATCTAAGTATCTTGTTATATCGAGGAAAAGTGAATGTGACTGCTCTCAGCTTTTGTTGCAATTCTCTTTAAGAACTGGCTAAAAGATTGTGTCTAGATGTATGGAAAATCACCATCAGACTTCAGAATATTAGACTTCTGCACCTTCTAGGTTGATTTGGTGAGACTCATTAATCAAGAATACTTTCGCTGCTTTTCACAATTATGCCATATTGTGTTGTGCTATAAATGAAACAACTTGAAGTCCGTGGCTGTAATGTAACGCATAACATATTACTGTTGGAATGCAAACAAAGGCAGGTCATGGTCATAACATGGCCTTTTACACTGCACAGCCACTTGAAATCTACAAATAAGTTACACTTTACTGTATTTAGTGACGTAAAAGACTTCCAGACACTGATCGATATTCTCACTGCAATTCTTGTCCAAACGTATCAACATAAATAAAACAGATATAAAAAAGGAAACCTGCAAACAATATAATCAGAGAAATTTGAGGTTCACTCCGTCTCACACGAGTTTCCTAACTTTAATGCGACTCACACTAACAAACCCCAAACCAAACACAAATCCTGTTTCCACTGCCTTCCAGAGCTGCTGGTTCAAACTGAATATGTGATCGATCTGGAGCTGAATCTAACGGACATCACAACAGTGGACTTCCTTAGACTCCTCCTAAGCAATGGCAGCAATTTTCTAACCCTGAGTCCGACAGTGAGTGTCACACAGCTTGACGTCTCTACAGGTAACAGTGGAGCATCATGGGAAACCCTGGAAAGTCCCCCGTTGGAATCATGATTCATTAAATGTTTGTTTTGTCTGCAGTCTGCTCTCCAATCAGTGGTGATTACCAGTGCAGGTGTGAGGATCAGTA
>VMRN01000969.1:0-12920 GCA_010277015.1 Poeciliopsis turrubarensis | reverse complement strand
ACTGAGCTGACCCTCTCTGCTGCTCTCAAGTACACTTAATGGAGATGTGTGTGTGTGTGTGTGTGTGTGTGTGCATCTTGTACATATCTCAGTCGGCCGCGTTTGAATACGACTGCACGCGCGCACCCATCTATGTTTGTGTGTGTTCAAATTACTGATCCCTCCAGGGGTGAATTGTTATGGATGCCGTTCTGTTCAAATTACAGTTATTTGTTTCCTTTAAAACAAGCTAATTGCTGCATAGCCGCTCGCGCCCGGCGCGCGCGTGCGTCCGTCCCCTTCCTTGTTTATTGTTTGTTTGTGTCGCATTGCAGACCCCTCTAATTTCTTTAGCATGGACACGTTTTCACTCTGGCGACAAAACTCATCCTGCTGCAGCTGCTGGGCTGCAATTTGACTTTTTGGCCAACTGTTTTGTTTTTAGTTTTTTTTTTCCCCCCCCCTCCTCCACCAACACCAAGCGCCACCTCAAGTGCTTAAAATTGATCCATTTTCCGCCTTTACTTAAACAAGCAGAACGGAGCAACGCGCCTCTGAACAACCATTTGAACTTTTCTCGTTTGTTGAGTAGGCAAAAGATGATGGTGAGCAAGTAGGTAAATCCATGAGTTCGCATGGCGGACCACGACCGTGACACCAGGACATGTCTCCAAAAAGTTGCCCCTGAAAATGGAAATGTTGACCAACATATTTGCTTGACGATTGTAATCAATTGATTACCATTGATGACTATGTTTTTATGAAAGGCCTTGTTGCCATACAAATGATGATCATGTTGGTCAAAGGATTCGCCGCTGGTTACAGAAGCTCATCTCGACACTTGCTCCAGTTATGACGAGCTTTGGGCCTTGCCAACTTGTAGTGTGATATCAGGGAAAGCAAACTTTTTGTTAAAAACTGACCAAAGTTGACATTTCAGAAAACTCCATGTTTGTGTTGTGTGCGTGAAAGCAAAGCCTCAGACTGATGAAATAACGTGCCAAGCGAAAGCTCCTGGCGCCGTGTCCGATTCCTAACAGGAAGTTGTGGTTGTTTTTGATGGGTTCCGATCAGCCGGTCAAAGGTTTTAGTCCGGCACTCCTCCGCCCCCTATGGGTTCGGGGTGCAGGTTCATGTGGATGAAAACCTTTCTGAAAACAATCTCGTGTGTATGATATTATTTCGTATTGTGGCAGAGTTAGCCACAACTAAGATGAAGTTACTAAGCCCAAGTTGTTGACGTCTAGAAAATGCCTTGGAATATGAATGTGATTTATTCTGCTTTATCAATAATACCCAAAAATGTGTAAACTCGCCTCATTCAGGCAGATGTAGTGTGTGTGGGAACTTTATCGAAGAAAGACTTATTTTTGGGTGGGTTAAGCGTTTGTGTGTGTGTTTGCTTCAGTGGGTGATAAGTGGGACATCTCAGGCTGTCAGGCATCGTGCTCTGCCAGGCAGGTGAGCCAGTGCCTCTTTCTCACATACTCTCACTCAAACACAAACGCGCGCTCTTCTGCCAGCTCCTTCACGTCTGCCCGTGCCAGGTACGTCCCATCTTTGTGCGCGAATGAAAAGCTCCGCGGATCTGACGAGGAAGAGAAGAGGGCGCGTGCGCGCACGCGCGCGCGCGCGCCGGCTCGGAGAGGCACACACGTTCTCACGGGGGATGAGAAGAGAAGGGCTGAGCAGAGAAGAGGGGGAAGAAGAGGTGGCCTCTCATCCCTCAGTCCAATACTTCTCCTCCTTTCGTTTGGTTCCATTCATTCGTCAGTTCTTTCCGTTTTGTGGCGTTCCATGCGCCGCCGCTGTCCGTCCCTGCCCGCCACTCTTCTCCTGTCCTCTCTTTCTTTGCGCTCCATCCTTTTTCTCCCTCACGCACCGGCTCCCTTTCTTTCCGGTCCATCCCCTCCTTTCTTTCTTCTCGCCTCGTTCCAGTTTTCAAGAGCTGTCTGCTCTGGTCACTGCTCAGGGAGTCCGCAAAGCTGAAGTAGGCTCAGAGTAGACGCGCACGCGCACACGCACACGCACACACACACACAGAGAGACAGAAATGAGCCTCTTTCTTTTACTCCAATTTCAATTGTGTCTTGTTTGCTACCTGCAAATGTCTCTACCTCCTCCAGATCCCAGAGCTTATCTGTGCGCGCAGCCTAGAAAGCACTATGAGAACTGGTCGGACATCATACGCATTCAAACACCAAGCACGCAGAGATAAGCCTCCCTGTTCCCATCTCAATCGGTGACTGAACGCAGCGTGCCAAGGAAAGTTCAGCGCACAGAAGTTCAAACTAACGGAAGAGGAAGCGATCTGCGCTTCCCGCGCCTGCAGAACTCGGTTAGAGACGTCGTTCCGGAGCAACGGCTGCGAAAGAAACACAGTGACTTCGAAGAGTTAGTTGAGAGCTTCGTTATTGATCATATATCGATGCTTCATAATCGAAACCGCTGTATCGTTTCAGGCTTTTAGGAGTTAAATAAGTCTGAAGCTAGCTGCTAGCAGATATACGAAGTCTGCTTCTCGAAGCTGTTGTGTCCAGACAAAACAATGTTCACGTTTATATGTGGAGCAAAAGCTCCCGTTAATGTTCCATACACACTGAACACGCTGAAGTACTGATTAAAGCCGCAGTATTACATAAAATTGACCTTTTTTTGAGCTGCACATCATGTTCCAATGTTATTCCGTCAGATTGTTGCTCTGATTCCTCTTTGAGAAATCCTTTAATCTCCCATGGCAACCATTCGGCTGTTCCAAACGCCTGGGTGGACGTAGCCCCGCCTTCGGATGTAGCTCCTCCTTGCAGTTTGCGGTGTATATCTGCTGGGCTCATTAAAGAAGCTACTTAGCAGTGGTAAAAATAGAGGGGCCACGTTGAGATGACTTTCTGAAGGCAGAGATTCAGAAAGCGCAGGAGTTTTTAAAGAGACAGCGGCCTCGATTTAATGCAATTGACTTTGCAATTGCATTAATTTACAAACTCGAATTTCTTCCAAGTCACATTTGGCGTGGACAGCATTTGGAAAAATTTGATTGTGCTGGAAAATGTCGCCACGTGCCTGGAAAATACATATTCGCGATTGCTAGTTCTGGCTTTCCGTCGCTTTGTCGGCGTCAGCTCCGTCGCTGCGCGTTGGTTCTGCTGTGGCTCTCCAGGTGCGTCGTGACCTTTCGCATCTGCCGCTCGTTCTTAAAGACTTCAAGAGCTCGAGGACGATTGAAGTCTAATCTGTGACATCCTCTGAAGGTGTGAGCGTGCTGCGTGTTTGTATGTGGGAGTACGGGATAGTCGCTTAGGACCTCCCATTGGTAAGGAACCAAAGGTCTTCGGGGTATTAGAGCAGCAGATCAAGGAGTCACGCCACACACACACACACACGCGCACATATGAGAACACAAAAATACTTGCGCAGAGATATTGTGGCGTCTGGGCGACCTCTTGGGGAGATCAGTGGCAAGGTGTGGCGAGAGTGGCTGTTTGAACCTGCAGATCTTAAAGACCACACACAAACATCGGAATACTAATGTTTGGGAACTGGTTTTAATTCTTGAGGCGTCCGCAGCAACTGATCTTTCCTCTACTGAAGCACTTGTACGCGTGTTAAGAGAGGGGGAAAGAAAGAAGAAGGAGTGACGATGAGGAGGGGTGGATAGTACAGTAGGAAGAGGAGGAGATGAAGGAGAAGAGAGGAGTCTTTAATGTGCATGGGTCTTGTAAGGTCAGACAGGGACTGGGGAGAGGGGGGAAAGGTTACCTCAAAGGTTACCATGATTTATTTAATCACTGATCCATCAGAAGCGAGTACACACTTTCCTTCTCACACACACACACACACACACACACACACACACACAATCATTTCCCACAAAGCGGAACAGCTTAATCGTCTGTCAGGGTGAAAAAACGAAGGAGGAGAGAAGGAAGACGGCGCCGTATTCGGCCAACTTCTCACCATCCGCGAGTCGGTCGATGGCGTCGCGTCAATGATCCGCCAAACCGGCGTGTTGGCCGTGCTTCTGTTGAGCGCTTCGACAGGCAAAACGGTTGTAACGGGGGACACCCGGCCTCAATAGGCAACCAAATCAGCCGATGACGTTTCGGTTGAGCTCGCCAACTCAACCGACAGTAAGCCGACCGGCCGATTGGAATGCTTCTCGTGAGTTCCGCCTCTTCATCAGACCGACTCATCCACACCGTGAGACAGCGCTGGCACTCTATGGATCCAGGCTAATGGAGTCCTTGGATTCCTGATTTAAGATCCGAGTCAATGATTTGGGCGGTCAAGGAACCGATCAGATCCAGTGAGTTGGTCAATGAAAAAAAAAAAAAAAAAAAAAAAACCCCTTTCTTATTTTAAGACTTTAGCCTGGGATAACTCCTCTTGTCCAGAAAATAATTCCAGACTGGACTTGGATGAGATTATTTTTCGAAAAAAAAAAAAAAAAACATTTCATCCCACACCGCAAGTACTGACGCTGAAAGGAGGACCTGGGTGCCAAGGTGTCAGCTGGAATCCCTCACCGGGCTGCAGATCTGGAAAAATCCCAGGCCATTTCACCGTTTGCACACGTTGTTACGTCACAGCCTTATTCCAAAATGTGAAAAAAAAACAGCGTGAATACTTCCAGGTGGCACCATATGGCTAGGAAAGTTTTTGCCTGGAATTTCTGTTTTTTGTTTTCCCGTACAGTAAAGAATTTTTTTGTTTGTTTGTTTGTTTGTTTTTTTAAATTCCACCCAACAAAGTCAAATAACAAAATCCCTGAAATTGTTCTGTATGTATTTATTCTGCATTGTCTTTAGAAGTCCTCTTTTGTCAGCCTTCCGGGGTATTTTTGGCTCAGCTTCCGAATTGTTTTTTTTTTTAAGCTCTACCTGCTTTTGACGTGAGCTCTGGGTTTCCTGGAACGCGTAAAGAGGCGAGGGAAGACTAAAGAGAATAGCAGAGTGGTGCCTTCCCTGTGCATGCGAAAGGAGACTCATGAAAAATGGACAACTTTCGGGGTGGTTCATCTAATTAATGTTAACATAAAAACAAAATCTCTGCAGCTCCTGTCAAATCACTCGGCACAGATCGCATCCAGACAAGACAGAGGGGTTGTGTGGATGGATGGAACGGATGATGGGTGGATTATAGCGAAGCACTCGTATTCCTGCCTTTTGTGGTGGAGAATGCCCCGAGGCAAAGCTTTAACAGAGAGGAAAAGACCGACATAGGAAATGAGGGACGGGGGGGGGGGGGGGGGAGATCTGAATTATTGACATCGCCCACCCCCATCATCACCCCTCTCATCCCTACATGTGTCCCTCTTTCGGCACCACTCTCAGCAGCCTTGCTGGAGGCCCCACCAGCCCTTCACAGGTGCGGGGCGCGACCTTGGTGGCCGCCGTGTCGGCGCTAACGAACGAGAGACCGGCCATATGGGTGAGCCAGAGCGGGGAGAAGCGATTCAAAGAGGGAAGGATCTAATCCTTGATTTTGCCTCAGTGTCTTCTCACCCCGCTTCCTTTCTCGCTCAAACAAACCGTCTGGACTGCATATGTGCTCCTTCATCCTTCTCTTGGCCAGGGCCAAGGCCAGTGCCCCTGCCACCTAACCCAGGGCAAGGGCTGCATATGTTGGGAAGGTGGGGACTGCAGAGGGGGTGATAGATGGGCTGGGTGGGCAGATGGCTGAACCCTACGGCCTCCACTGGCGTGGCCGGTGGTAGGAGTGTCCGCGTGTGTTTGGAGGGCGGGTGTGGGTGAGTAGGCGGGAAGGGCGTCCGTCTGTGCGCGAGTGTGTAGGTTTTCTGCTTGAAAGGACGGATGGAGGGGCACCAGTGCAGAAGGACTTCTTCTGGTGACAGAATGTGAGGAGAAGACCGGGAGGTCAGGGACATTGCTGCAGACCCGAGTCTCCAGACGATTCACTCGCAGCTTTAATCGCTGATTCAATGCTACAAATTTCACCGAATTTAAGCTGTTGTGAGTATTATGAGTTGATCATGAGCTCAAATTCATGCAACAGAGACGCTCCTGAGATAAAACCAGCGGCTCCACCCACTAGTCGTCAGTCTTCTGACACCGCATTTGTCTCCCGTCAATGAAATTGCGAACAACAAGTGTCTGGCTAGACCCGGCTTTTGTCGTCTTTAGCTAGGTGGTTCCGAAAAACAGCTAGGGTTCACACAGGGTCCGCAGATTAAGACACATCTGGCCGGGGCTGACTGGGGAAGAACTGGTACTGGTTCTGATTCCGAGTCGCGCACATGGAGAAGCCGGTCAGATCATACTCGGCTCGTTAGATTCGGGTCTTGGGACTGAGAAGGCCTTCTGTTGTTTTTCTGTCTGTTGAATGTTTTCTTAGTTTATTTTTTAAGATTTTGCATTCGAGTCATTTTTTCACAAGTTACTCGAAGGCATTTTTTTTTCCATCTCCCTGTGTTCAAAGGGGGTTTAAGTTAACCCATCGCCGTCCCACATTTGACTCCAGACGAGGCACTCTCACTCCCACATCGACTTATTTTTTTTGCACATCATAAAGATCCACAGAACAAGTCTCGTTTTAGTGTGCAGGGAAAAAGACATCCCCCGGACTTCGAGTTAAACGCAGTCCAAACGACAATGAAAAGTTCCTCAACTGAAAAAAAAAAAAATCTCTGAATGCGAAAAAGGAAAAGCGCCTGAAAAGTTTGGGAGTCCACTTCTCAAAGAAACAATTCATAATTATCCAGACACCACAGCGAGACGGTGACTAATTAAAATAAGCCTGAACAAACGGAGCGAAACAAAAACGGCGAGTAGGAAAACAAAAACTCTCCCCGCCTGGTAAAATAAACAGCCATCATGAATCAAACCACTCCAGTTGTTTATTGCCAACACTGCAGCTCGTCAATTACAACCGCCCGCCTCGGCGAATAATCAAGTTAATCATGTCTGCTCCTTGAAGCTGAATATTTCCTCAATTGAATTTATTTTTCTGTTAATCAGAAGAAGCAAATGTAGCGTCCTGTAACCACAGGTAGTTGTGGGATTAACTCTAATATTGTAATTAATATCGTGAAGTATTTCAGGAGGGACAATGACGGGTTTGAATGGAGGGCTAATGAAATGGCACTGCAGCTTAAAGCACTACTTCATTCGCCCGTTTAGAAGAAATATTTATCCAAACAGTCTGTTGGATTTATGCCGTTGTAATTTGACAAACACATATATGTGTGTGTGTGTCGGTGTGTGTGACAAATCCACCGATTGTTTTTTGTTGTTGTTTTTTTTTCACACTAATGCATAATTGTGAGATTTAACTCCCACCTGCAGGTGGCAGTATTTCTTACTTCTGCTCAGCCTTAATTGATTTCGAGATACGAGGAAGAAAGATGAAGATATTTAAGTTCTTTAAAAATCCAAAATGTTTGTGTGCATAATCTTGTTTTGTTGATTTCGGCCAGGTTTTAACGATAAAAAAATAAATAAATAAATAATATCCCCCCAAAAAAATTCCTTATAAATATTTCTAAAATGGCAAAAGTGAAATCGAGACAGATGTCTTGATGATCTACTGGACAGGAGTGATACTTGGAGCATCAACCCTTCTCTGACATCCTGAAAGTTTTTTTTTTTTTTTGCTTCTTGAACAGAAGCAAAAAAAAAACCATTAATTCATGCAGCCTCCCTCCGTCCAGCCATGTCTGACTGCTTATGTGTCGACGTGTGAGCGTCCACGGCCCTCTGGCGCACCGACGCCTCTCTGTCCTTTAAGGAGGAGATGGAAAGCCTCCCTGATGCCCTTCATGTGCTGCAAGGAGACGGCGGGAGAAAGAGAAAAAAAAAAAAAGAAAAAAGGCAGACGGGACACAGAGGACATCGCTTTTGTCCTTCGTCTGCCCCAACAATCCTCTCTGCCTTCTGCTCCATTACGGATGAGCGTCGAGTCCCGAAGACGCTCGCAGGTATGACACAGCTGCCGCGCTCTGAATCACACCGACAACACACACATACGCACCTTGCAGGTATGGGCCGGCTGCCATGCTCTAGATAATGGACTGCTGGGGGTGAAGCTTGTTAGCCGGCCACAGCTGACACTGCAGACACACGAGAGGCAAAAGCCAAAGAACGGAGCAGAGAGCAACTAAGGATACAGAGACGGCTCTGTTTGACCCCTCGGTCTGAAGCGCTTCAGGACTCTTTTCCGGTTTTTTTCTTTTTCGAATATTTTTCTCTCTGTAAGGCAGATGGATTGGACCGCTGCTCCTGATGTCTCCATTAAAATTACATTACTGGCTGTAAAAACCTGAGCTTTGGCTCATCCAGGAGCCAATTCATGATCATTTAACTCGCATCTGTTTGTTAGCTTGGTATTTATGATGTACTTCGCGGGCCGAGAACCGTCCAAACCGGCCCCGTCTCATCGGGAAAGGTTAACCGCACGACGCTCCGTGTCCTTTTCTGTTTCTCGTTTTCTTTGCTCCGACTCGTCTCACCAGCGGGGACTTGTCGGTGGTCCCAGATTGGACATTTTCGGTCATGGCAGAGACGGGCGTTCGAATCGAAATGACGTGGCAAAAAGCAAGACTTGAGACTCGTCCTGCACTGGTGCTCTGGAGACTTGACTCTCATTCAGAGACTGATGAAAATCAAGATCTCATCTAAGCTGGGGACTGACAGTCATTTGAGTTGGTGGTTAAATGTCTACCCACAACCTTCAGTGAACTCTGGGGAGAAGCTTCTGGCAAGAAACTCAAAAGGTGGTGTACGGCGCAGAGAACACTGCTCACAATCGGCTTCATTAATTGCACTTTACCATCCCCAAATTTTGACAAGTTTGCAGTCGCAAAATACACACTTCTAAAGACACACACACACACACACACACACACACCCCACCGTCTCACTGAAGGTCAGTCCCTCTGACAATGTCCGTTTGAAGTAAGGACCTCTGTAGCTAGCTGCTGGTGGCCTGAGTCAGTGTCAGGTGTGTGTGTGTGTGTGTTTGTGAACTTCAACATACATGTGCTTGTGGATCTGTGTGTGCCTGCAGTATCACATGTAATCACACAAATTAAAACGTTAGATATAAATATATCCGAGTAAGGAAATGCAATGTTTCTATTACGGGTTACTAATGATTTAAGTGTGTGTGTGTGTGTGTGTGTGTGCGTGCGTGTGTGTGTGTGTGTGAAGGAAAGACGGCGCTCCTGAGGCAGCGGTGTGTCCGTTACCTCCTGGTAATGGACCCTGATGGCCGTGGGCAGGCCTCCATGGAGCAGGGGTCTGGATTTGTCTCTGTGACCCCATCCTGCTGCCCTAACCCTGGGAGGGGAAGCCCTGAGGGGAGGGGAGCCCGGTTGGGGGCCGGGGCACCATCAGCATGCATAACGCTCAACATAAACGCACACTGTTAGCCTTGTTAAGCGGCAGCGGAGGCCAGGAAGCTTCTCAGACAATCGGCTCGTCTTTTTGGCTTCTTTTCTTTTTTTAAAAAAAAAAAAAATACAACTACTGAAAAACATCTGTGTTTAAAGTGTTGATAAATCAGATGAATGATGCACACACATTTATTAACACCACTGATTATGAGCCCTTCCCAAGGCCGTTTTTAAAATGATCGTTTTTGTGGGACGGATTTCTGCCTGGAAGACTCAAACTGCTTTCAAATCCCGAACGGGTCTTCCCCTTCTGGTAGAAAACTCGCGTTTTGTGACCCAAAAGACAAGAGAATTGTTCTTTCCCCATTTCCCCCCCCCCCCTCTCCCTCCAAGTAGGTGAATGTCAGAAAGACGGGAGCGGTTCAGATAAACAGCGCTCTCAGGGGAGAGGTGACCTTTGAGATCACAGTCAGGGGGATGGAGAGGGGGAAGGAGAGGGAGAGGCCCAAAAAAAAAAAAAATAGGTTGAGTACAAAGAGCGCAAATCAAGAGAACAAAGGATGGAATACCAGGAAGACTATGAAAAACGAACGCAGATGAAATATTTGAATGAAAAAGAGAAGCTTCTTAAAACTTGTCTTGTTGGACTTTGACTGGTCCACTCTAGCGTGGATATTCTTTGTAGCTCTGTTCCAGGTTTTCTTCTAGGGTTGTCCTCCATTCAGCTCGCAACTCTCCTCGTGAAATAAAACCGTCTCTACGTCATGATACGGCCATCGCCGTGTTTGTTCATGGGGACGGGGTGTTCGGTCTTCAACTTTGCTCCCGTCTCACCGGAGCACCATCTATTTGCATTTGTTGCCCGGTTTCCTTTTGTTCCAACTGGATCCCGGCAACAGCAATAGTATCCGGCCAATTCAGTTCACGAAACCAACTCCTGGCGAAAAGACTGCGATTCAGAGAAGACCATTCAATCCCATCCAGTCATTAGCTGTGTTCCCGTTAAATTTAAAATGGTGCAAATTGAAATTACGCCAACTTTGAAAACTTCAATAAAAAGTTTTTTGCACTGGGATGAAGTCTCATCCGCATTGAAATATGTTGCAAAACACCTTTTCCGCAGCCACTTGTTACCGCTGGTGAAAACCACAAAGAAGATGACAGGAAGTGGTTGGAGGATGATAGAATTTCTTTTTTTTTTTCCATGCAATGTATGAAAAAGCACCGGCGCTCCGCCAAAGCTCTCACAGCATCACAGTTAGTACAAAGTTGTGCGTCATTCCAACGTGTTGAATCCATAGCTCTTCTGTAAAATGGCCAACAACAATTTCCCCAAAACGCTGCAACACATAGCCGCACCCAGGTAGGTGGGGCTTGTCCCTCCGATGCCTGAACAAGACGCCAGCATCTCTGATTTGCTGATCGATGATGGTGATGACTAAATTATGACTATATCAGTTGGACAGCTGTTTACGTCCATTGCTGCCGTGATTTGTAATAACTGAACAAACTTATTCAGTGTGATTTCATTTTATCTCCGATTTATTTGAATAATAAATTGCAAAGTTGTGTCTTTTCGGCTAATGCCGAAAAGACACAACTTTGACTAAGCCAAACAGATTCATACTGAGACGCAGCCGATGAACTGTAGTGAAATATGTTTGCGGCTTCTCTGTAAAAAAAAACCAAAAAAAAATAGAGAAATGAGTTTTCTTTCCTCCAGTAAGGGACGCAGCAGCGACGAGTCTTGTCTCATCGTGTGCGCAGGCAACCGCCACAAGAACGAATCTTCCTCACCTTCCGAGTCGGTCGAGAGGAGAACCGGCGCGGCGCGTTCCTTCATCGAGCCCGATCCTTTCCGCTCATTTCGTCTCCTCTTAAACTTTTCTTTCCTCCTGCACCTCTGTCTCTACCCTCTGTTCGATCTCTCTCTCTCTCTGGGCTTTTTTCTTTTTTTTTTTTTTTTCTTGTTGTTGTTGCTGCTTCTTCTCTCTCCCACCGTGGTGGGGTGACATCAGTAGCCCTAGGGAAGTGCTTCGCTGTGGGAAGGAGCCTTGGCTTTAAGTGGCTCTAAGTGGCTCTTGCTGTTTGTCTGTTTGGTTGTTTATTTTCTCCTTCGCTCACCCTGGGCAGGGAGGAGAAAGGGACACTTAGCGTCGGGGAGACCGCGGCGTGGCCAGGCGGGGAGATTGAATACCGCTTAGTAACCTGCAGAGTTCGCATGGGAGGCGGGCACAGAGAGACAAAGTGCAAGTTTATTATTGCGGTTTGTCGTTTTATCATTAGAAATGTTCCAAAAGCGTCCCGATGGCTAGCGAGCGTTTCATTATTTCGCTGTAATTATGATGTGTGTGCGCGCGGGGTCGTGCGATCGTATCGACGGAGCCGAAAGGTCCAGGTATGACCTTCCAAGATGACATTATTTGCCATTGATTGCCTCCGGTTTTGTGGGGGTTTTTGCCTCGCTGGGAGTACAGCGCCAACAATCGGCCCCTATTGTTCGGTTTTTAAAGACAAACAGCCACACTGAGTCCATTCATAAAAAAAAAACAAACAAAAAAAAAAAAGGTAGAACAATCAGGCTCCGGTCAATGCTGCAGATCAGAGCCGAACGTTTCAGCTCGACCAAGGATCAAGGCATCATATTTTAGTTATATTATTTAACATAATTAGGAATGTATAGACGTAGACGGCAAGCTGATGCCGGAGGAAACCGAAAACCTCCCAAATAGCAACGTGAAACAGATGACCCGGGCCCTCATTGACTCCACTCAAACTGTATAACTTTGGAACAAACCCCCGAACTTTCCGTCTGATTGAATGTTCTCAACAGTTTTTCTGACTCGGTCGAAAAAAAATCAAGGTAAATCGGATCAACCGGGTGGAGCGCAGCCCCAGAAAAAGCCGTGCCGAGAAGTTATCCGCTTCAAACTAAACCCAAACCTTCGACATGGCAACAATATCATATTTTTGTTACCGTAACTAAAAACATATTAATCATCTCATGTATTTATTTCATTTATTTTCAGAAATCCAGCTTCATAGTACAACGTCGTGAGGTGATGGATGCATTTGGATCGTCTGGCACTCTGTGGTTTCAGGTCGCTTCTTTTAACATTTTGCGGTCTGCTTTCAGGGTGAAGTTCCTTCAGTCAGTCAAGCCAGCGCATTAATCCGAATGAAGTCAAATTTTCAGGATTACTGAAATCGGCGCTAAATATCCATGAGTCAAAACAGGCCGGAATCGTTTATTCATTTATTTTTTTTCTTAACAATTAAAAATGTCAAAACATAACCTCACTTTGAAAGCATTTCAAGAGCGGCTGCTCGCAAACGCACGACAGCTGAAACTCCGTCCTTTCAGTTAGTTTCAGCGGAAAGTAACTTTTATTAGCATGATTGCATGTTTTTTGTTTTTTTTTTCCAAGATGAAGGCAAACAGGGCTCTAATTTCTCTAAGTGCTGTGTAAGCATGAGCAGCTAATTCATGCGCGACGCCAGACAGCAGCATGCGCTCGTACGTTGTGTGCGTGTGCGTTTCCAAGGACCGTTTGCGAGTGCATCTTACTGTGTAATGCGCGCAAGGCCAGGC
>VMRN01000968.1:0-12952 GCA_010277015.1 Poeciliopsis turrubarensis | reverse complement strand
CTCTCTCTCTCTCTCTCTCTCTCTCTCTCTCTCTCTCTCTCTCTCTCCATGATTTCGGCCCAAAGCATGACTCCACCATCTCTTTGCTGACGTCACAGCCGTGTTGGGATGTGGAGACCATCCACCACCATCCACTACTGTGTCCATCTGGACCATCCAGGGTTGCACAGCAGACATTAGTGAACAAGTCTGTTTGAAAATGAATCTTCATGTCCGCTGGACCCACTGCGACCGTTTCTGCTTGTGAGCTCTGGTTAGGGACCCAATAGTAGGTTCATCACCACAAGCCTCTGGAGGATCCTCCACCTTGAGGTTCCAGAGGAACCAGCAGCTTCAACTATCTGCTTGCTGCTTTGTAAAGGCATTTTAACAGCTGCTCTCTTAATACGATGAATTTATCTAACAGAAACCTTCCTCATTATACCTTTATCTATACAAACACATCTTTGTTCTGAATTCGGCCACAAATCTCTTCACAGTACGATAACGCTTCATGTTTCGTTAAATATGTAATGTTTTCATATCTTGTCTGGCTGATAATATTTGCATAATAACTTGGAACGCAGTGTATTTGTCGAACCAACAAAGTGTGTGTGTCTGAGTGAGAGATCCCGTCAATAAAAAATAAAGTAATGGTTCACAGTGTGTTACCTAACAGGGCACAAGGGTAGTTTTCTGTTATGAATCATTAAACATTTCAGCAAAGGCCTTTCAGCTTTTAAGATGTTAGTTTAATAAACAACTTGCTTCCAAAAAAAGTTAGGCGTTGAAAAGTCATTGAATAAAGATAAAATATCTGAATCTACAAATTACTGCAGACATTACCAAACTATTTATACCCATTAAATTTGTTCCACAGTTTTTTCCCCCCGACTTCATTCAAAACTTGCATGCATTTCATTTGGTTTTCATGAACTAGAACAACAAAAAGTAGTACCTAATTATGGGTGGGAGAAAAAATGATGCATGGCTTTCATGATTTCTTTCGCAATTAAAAATGTGGAAATTGCGAAGTGCATCTTTGATGATTGTGTGAATTGTTTTGGCCTTTATGCAACGATTAAAAAAAAAAAGTGTTGAGGAAAACTAACGCTGCACATAACCGTGAACAAACCATCTATATTCTGTAAAAATGTGTTGGTGGCAGCATCGTGGTGAGGGAAAGGTTTCCAGCAAAGACAGAGTAGTGGGACTGAACAAGCACACAGAAAACCTTCAGAGAAAACTGTTCAAATGCTTAAGATTTGAGGGAGTGGATCTCGGTTCTGAAGGACTAAACATACAGTCAGCGGTGAAAAGGGCTGACTCAAGTCAAAGCATTTTCATGCTGTAATGGTCCAGTCAAAGCCTCTAAATATAAATGAAAATCTCCGCACTACTTTGTGTTGGTCTTTTTGCATAGAGAAACTTAGAAACAGTTTCTCTGTAATGGCTTTTTTCTTACCGAAATATTGTCTCCATCTCACTTCAGGAGCAAAATATTGGGTATAAAGCACCTAATATTATTTTATTTTATTTTTTTTTTTTTTAACCACAAAGTTGCATTATTATTATATCTTTAAAATGGCAGCTATTTGTCTGCCTGAAACAAAATGATCTCTAGAAAGCATGTGCTCAGCAATGTCTAATTAAGCAGACTTCAGCACCGCAGTCCAGTATCAAGTTTCTTTGAATCGTTTTAAGAAAATGTGTCACTGGCATGAAACAGAAAAAGAAGCGAGCGTTAGCATGACGTTTAACTGGCTTGTCTTCTGTATTCAGCGTTTTAAAATGGAAAATGGATGACAAAACTCACACATCATTACAAAACACTTGGGTGAAAACACAATAAAAAAACAGGAATACGCTGAAACCTGTTATGCAAGTTTTGGCAGTTATTTTTAGGAGATACTGAAAAAGACAAACATCTGTTTAGTTCAGACCAAAGTGAACCTGGCAGCTGTTGCAGTCGAAACTTTAAGCTTCAGCATGCAAGGACTCGATGCTACAGTGAGAAGTTCATAATTTTCTAGCTAAAAACAATCTACTAAAATCATCTTTAACATCACTAAGAAATGTTTTAGTGAATTAAGCGACATGGAGGGTTAAAAACAGACTTTGCTCCCTTTGTGTTACTACACTCATCATGTTTGGGCTGAGTGATCCCACGCTGGCTGGCTTCAGCGAGGCTTTCCCAGACACAAACACCTTGTGCAGGATTAGTAACCGAGGATCGTGCATCAGTCTCTGATTTGAGAAATAACTGTCACGTTCACACGTGCACCTTGGTTATAAAATGTTAAGAGAAACATTATAAGGAGTGAAGTTTCCTCTGGAATTCACGCTGAGATTTTTCTTCCTACTAACACTGAAGTAAAACATCTGGAAGATCAGAGCACGAGGCATTCCGTGAATGAGGAATCTGGAGCAATGATCGCATGTGACAGTAAAAGTTACAGTGGGAATACTTGTGTACATAAATCTCCTAAAGTTCCTTAGTGTTTGCATGTGAAAACACTTCTCTACACAAGCAGGTTTAGCGCTTGTATCTACTAACTGAGGCATGAAACAAATTAAAACTCTTAGCTTTTTTTTTCTAAATCATCTTCCATAAGCAGCACATATAGACTTATAAGTGGTGTATGAGGTTTTGTGAGGTTAAGCTGGTCTGAAATGTGTTTTTATGTTTACCATTTCTCAATGAAAGGGAATTTCTCATCACGGCTCTCCACAAGCTTTCTTGTCTGGGAGAAGATCCCACATTTCATACAGAGAAATCCAAGTTCGGTCACATGATAGCTTCGTCGTCTCGTCACAGGGTTCCATAACTTTGCTTTTTCTTTTGTTTGTTTTTACACTTTCATCCAAACAGTTCCGGAGTCTCTTCCACTTCCTCTTGGGTCCGCCATCACTGGGTCCTCTCGTACTTGCCCAGTTTCTTTGGCTCCTTGCTGGGCATGCACCAGTCGTCTGCCTCTATGCTGGACTGGTAGTGCCGCAGGGCTGACTTGTTGAAAACAGGAAGTCTCTCCACTGACTCTGAGGACAGGGCCTGGTCGGAAACGTCAGAAAATGAACAATTACTCTCTGGATCCAATTTCGAGTTGACATACCTAAGAAAGTATCAATGAAATCCCGGTTACTTCCTAATTTGCTTTGAAATCTGATTATTTTTAGATACCTATGCACTTTTATTTCAGTTTAGTTTAGTTTGATCTATATTTAAAATATAGTATTGTATTGGTGTTGTATTGGTCTTTGATCTAAACTTAAAATGTAGATCAAAGACCTTACGGAAAAAATAATGATGAAACAGCCCAATGCAACACTGCTTCAGTTGATCATAAATTTATGAAATATGATAATAAAGAAAATATTTTTGAGGCATATCCACTATCGTTCTGACATTTATCAGATGCAGCTCGACTTTGTGTTTTGGTAATTTACGTAAGCATATTTATAGCTTCAAAGTGTTGCTGTAAGCTGATCTGCTCTCACCTTTAAATATATGACAGCTGAAGTGCCGTAGCCCTCCATGGAGTAGAGCTGCAGGTCTCCCTGGAAGTACTTAGCATAAAGGCGAGAGATGGGAAGACCATAACCAAAACCAGCCTGGAGACAGGAAGGAAAGAAAAAAAAGGAAGGTACCTCTTAATAACGTGGCCTGTGCAGATTAAGACGGATTACTCCAATGTTACATTTGTAAACTACGCCCTGTAAAGGTTTCCCAACAAAACACCTCCATACTTTCTCATCTGATTGCAGCTTAAACCCAACAACATGTGGCTGACTGCATTCCTTCGCTGTGTAATCAGCTGACTTTGCAACTATGTTTGATTGTGTAAAAGTATGTCTAGCTTACAGAACGCTACATATCATTTTACTTTTATTGAAGCTTAAAATTGAAGTGAGATTTCTCCAAAACACTCTTGTCCCTAGTGGGGTCGGGAGGTGCTGGTGCCCATCTCCAAAGTTTCGGGCGAGAGGTGGGGTCACCCTGGACAGGTTGCCAGTCCATCGCAGGGCAACACAGAGATGACAAACAACCCTTCACACACACTCACTCACACCTAGGGAGAATTTTAGAGCGACCAATTAACCTGACAGTCATGTTTTTTGGACTGTGGGAGGAAGATGGAGCACCTGGAAAGAACCTACGCATGCGCATGGAGAACATGCAAACTCCATGACGAAAAACTCCGGGAATCAAACCCAGAACCTTCTTGCTGCCAACACACAGTTGTGCAGTGCTACCTACTGCACGACTGTGCATCCCCTTCTCCAAAACAAAGTAGAAAATTACACTTTAATATTAAGATTGTAAAAAAAATTGTCTAAAGCAAGACAGGCACATTTAATCTTACCAGCGGAGCGTTTCTGGACATGTCTACATGGACGGGACTGGGAGCCGTGGTGTACATGTAGCTGAAAAGTCGTTCGATCTTCCTCAAGGGGACTCCACCACCTTTATCCGACATCTGACATACAAAGACATGAAACGTTTCCATTTGGAACCATATTTTCTATGCTAACTAATCTGTGTGAACAGTAGTAGTTTAATGACGAGTTGTATACCTTGATAGTAAGGTCCTCGATGCCCAGTGAAACACGGACTTTAATCGGGGGCAACGACGGGCTCGTCTCGTGTGTCTCTACGGTGGCTCTCATGGCGTTCTGAAGGAAGAAAATGATGAGAAACTACAGAAATACTCCGGGGAGAGTTTTTCCGTGATTTGGGTGATGTACCTTGAAGAGTTCAAACAGCATGTGGTAGAGATGCGAAGGAACATATACGATGTGGATGGGCTGGCCTGGGCTTTTGGCTGTGAGACAATTCACAGCATACAGTATTACATAGAGAACAGCGCAAATTCACATTTAACTAGATCTTATTTAATCTTGTACTGTGTTGTTTTATATTAACATTTAGTCAAAAATCAGTCTACAAAATTCACCTACAATCCAATCAAATAGTCAAATTCAAATTCCACACAGTTTAGTTGCATCTAATAATAATAATAATAATAATAATAATGAATCAGATTTAGTAGATGGATAAATTATAGATAACAAATCTCCTTGGAAAACAGCACTCGTATAAGCATTACTGAATTTAATGGTACATCTTCTTCATAAGTGTTTTGCATCAGGTGTTGCAGATTGGAAGGGACATGCATGGTATTTAGGCCTCGCAAAGCACAAAACAAGAGCAGAGTCTTACTTTATCACAGGTTAGGTGTAGTAAAACCTGCTAACAGATGGGAGTGCGCACAAACGTAATACTTTTAGTACTACTTGTTCTGCTCTATGCTAGGATAAAATAGGATTTGTAGCACAAATCACCCCAACATGTCGAATCAACCACATATTTAAAATGCTAGAATGTGCTGTTTTGTAGTAGGACGCTGATATTTGCAACTAATATAAGTTTTCCAATAGTAATCCTAAAAATAAAAATAAAAATCATTCTAAGAGTCTCTGTCTGGTTCAAAGAGAGTTCATCTAAACGCTGACTAGTGGTTTCTGTCAGAGTCAGCTGACAGGAAACAGACATCCTGACACAGTAACAAAAAACAAAAAAAAAGAGGAGAGCCTGCTGCTTGCAGAAGACAGAAAAACCAATGCTTTTGAGAGAGAGAGAGGGAAAGAGAGAGACGTTGAGGTCTGCAAGAGAAATCTGAAGAAAACAAAGCTTTATGCTAAAAATGGAAAGTATGTAGTGCATTTGACTTACAGTTGACCTCCTTTATCTCCATGTCAGGAGAGGTGAGATAATACTGCTCACACAGCATCTTGGAGGTCTCAAAGGCATCTGCGAAGTGACACAACACCAAACCTTGTTACTGCGTCACCAGAATTTCAAACACCCAAAAACATGGCAACCTGAGCTAAACGGTGAGAATCGGATCCTCTTTTTCTTTTGTGTGTGTCCCATGGATGTCACAGTGACCATGTATCATAACCACCATGTCTGGTTTTTTTTCTGGATAAATACATTAAAGAGTAAATGTATCATTTCATTATTAAAATTATTCAGACTTTCCACTGTTTAAAACGGATTTTGGGCAGTATCATGTTGGTTTTAGGTGAGGGTGAAATTAGTGGAGTAGTGTGCGTCGGCGCGCAGTGGCACAAAGGGAGAAGAAGACGCACACCGTCAGATTTGTGCAGCGGGAGACTTGACGTAATTGAATGTTTAAGACAAGTAAAAAAATCAAAGAAAAGACATAAAACGGCGATCAAAGTTCGCCCCAGCACCGCAGATCGAGCATTTAGAAACTGGATCGGAGTTTGCATAAATCATTGTTGCTAAAAAAAATCCAACAAATTTCATATTGAATGGTTGGATATTTATAGTCTTATCACATTAAATGGTGTAACATATTTTACCTGATTCCTGTGACAGATCCACCTTGAGTATATTGTGAGTTCCGCTTTAAATCAAGCTGAATTTTACAACCAGTTCCCACCATATACACCATGATGATACTACTTTCTGCTTAAAGTTCATACCCTCACATAGTAAGATATAATGAGGTCAAACAAGGGGTGGTGAAAACAGACTGTTTTTGTTTACCTAGAGTAGGTCAGGATCACTTATTACCTTTTACGACCTCCACCACGTCACAGCTGGGGTCGATGCTGCCGATATGTTTGGGATGGGCTGGGTTAACGCTGCCATCAAAGATTAATGCTACGGGAAACACGAAACAAACATGTTTGAAGTGACTCGCATGTTCTGTCAGAGGTACATGAGAGGGAAATAAAGTTGATATGCACTGTGAACTTTTTCACATTTTGCCACATTAAAACTAGACTTCAACACGCATATCTTGCGAAACTAAAGAAATAGGAGGTTATTTTAAAACACTGAAAAGTGCGGAGTACATTTGTGATAAGAGCTGTTTCTGATGCTCTCGTCCAGTCTCGGCCCATCTGTTACAGGTTTGTCAGTGTACAAAATTTCCGTTATACTGAATCTCAGTCGTCATAGCAACATCAAGGTGTTAAAGCGTCATGCATGCAAGTTTTCATATCAACAATGAAACTACTTTTAGTTTTTTTGCATAGACTTTTCTTGTACTTTATGCTTTTATTGGCTGAAAGACTGAAGCTCACAAAGAACGGTTAAATTAAATTCATAAAACACAATAGCAACTTCTCTTCATTTACAATGGCCCCATTACTGACATGAGTCGCTACTTGCTACGTGTTAGCATCTGTGTCGATTAACTCACAGTTATTACAAGAGTGCAATACTGACTGTGCTGGTTCATGAGCATGCGTGTGGAGATGCGGCTCATGTAGAAGCGGTCCAGGAAGTACTGGACGTTCTGGTTGGTGACGGGGTCCACGCCGAACGCCTCCTTGAACTCCAACACACCCTGAGCCATGGTGGGTACCACGTTGTTGTGCCGGTTACGGATGTTCACTAGAATCTGTGTGAAGCTACAGGTAAAAGGGAACAAAAAGTTAATAACTGGGGGTACATGCTTCGTTGGGTTCAGCTCATCCGAAATATTTGTTTTATTGATGTTATCACGCCAAACTGAGTCAATCACATATTTGTTTTCATTTGAAACTTGCTAATTAATAGCTAGACATCTTACTTTTAAAGCCGGAATTACAAAAAAAGGTTATGGATCCTTATACCCTCAGCTGCCCATCACTGCATTCATTCACTTCCCAGGATTCCTAATCATCTGCATGCCAAAACTCCACGTGAATATGATTTCTCAAACTTGAAATTTTAAAATTCACAATGCATATATACATTCAAAATTTTAGTATGAAGGTAGATGTTCCCATCTAATGATGGGCATTTAGAGTACAGTTTATCTTTATCAAAATGATGTTTGTACACCGTAGAAATGTAAAAGTATTAATGGGACTATTTTTACTATTTTCCACTTTTGGCTCTATAAAAGAAATAAATTAAAAATATCATTAATTACAATGTTTGTGAGCTTTTGCACTTCTTGTCCTTAAGTAGCCTATTCAATAATTAGTGATTGGTTATTTTTTTATGTTTTGATTATTTTATTGGCAGTTTTTACCTCTTAAGGTAAAAATAAGCAGAAGTTCTCCAACTTTTTTATTATTTTTTTTTCTTTCCACATTATTTTATCTTGTTAAACCCTCAGTTTTGACTCATTGAAAGGAAACACACCTAAAGTGGTGAACCAGTAAGCTTTACAAAGCACAAAATTAAAATTATATGTTAATGCTTTGTTAGTAACATTTATATAAAAGTCTAAAAAACAGTCTGACAGATAGTAATTGCAATGTTTGTGTGACTGCAGTCTCACAGTAATACATGTTGGCAAAAACGCCTGCATCTTTTTTTTATTATCATTATTTTGACAATAGATAATGGAAAATATTGTCATAAACTCTTGAGTTTGTGTAATTTACCTGAGGTTTGTAGTTAAACTATATGATGACAAAAGAAAACCTAAAGTAAAATCACAAACACGTAGTGGGATGTCTAATATAGTGGCTTACTTTTTTAGGACATCCTTATCATCTGGATCTTTTTCTAAAAAGTCAACAAGCTCCATCAAACTCTGAGAATACCTGTAGGACAAAAAAGGAAAGGAAAAAAAAAAAAAAACATAAATACAGGCTGATGTTTTGTGATCAGGAATGACAAACAAAACGGCAGAAGAATATCTATTCTTCTTCAAAACTTTATACATCACACTGAATGGACTTTCCCATTTCTTCATTAACAATAACTGCCTGTCATGTCCGGGACTGCGTGTGCAGGCCGGGAGAACAAGGGGGCCTGAGTGAGTGCTGAGCTCACACTCTCTTACGCTCTGTCAGTGCAAAAAAAAAAAAAAAAAAAGAAATCTGGGTGAGAGGTGACTCACTGTGTCACTGCATGTGCTTTCTTTATACCGAGCCTGTCTCTCAAGTCACCTTCAGGTTGTAAAGATATGTATTCATGAGAACAGCCAGATATCTCTGCTGGAATGGACACAAGTATCACATGAAACATGAAGGTATTTTGGCTTCACAGAGAAGCCACTGAGCTCTTCAGTTATGCATAAACAAAAAATTTGACAGAGCATTTAAATGTTTGTGTCTGTGGCTCTTACGCTGTTATGTAAACAGTAAAAACCTGGAGGTAGGATACACGCGTGGAGAGCTGCCCCCAGCTAATGCTTCACGGCGTCAAGTACAAATACAAACAGTACACATTTTATTTCTTCCACAGTAAGACTGACTGTCTGCAAATACAGAATGCTGAGTTGGTGACCAGCAATGATTGCAAACTTTGAAAAGTAACTTCCAACATGAGAATGAATACTTTTTTATACAGAACTTAGGCAAAATATGGAACATAAACAAGGGACTTTAAACACAATTAATATAATTTCACAATTTCTGATAACAATGAGAAAAACAATTCTTTCCCACACACACATGCATGCATACATCAGTGGTTTTGCTCAGTCAAATTGACTTAAAATGACCCCAGACACATGCAGGAACGATCACCTGTTGCTGGTAACTATTACTTTCAGGCATTTCTGGGCCAAACAGCCTTAAACCAAACACTGACACAAAATGTCGTTCTGATAATTCTTGCTACTCCTGAGTAGCAAAGCAATATTCATTTAAAAATGTGTTTTGTGTCCAGAGCAAAACAAAGGAATGTATTCACTCTCAAGTTCATTTAAAGGCAAGATTCAAATTTCAAGACTTCTCCAACATTTTTAGCACATGGTCTACCATAGCATATTAATTTAGATTGTACAGCTAGATACTAGAGATCTTCAAAATAATTTCATCGAGGAAAAAGTCTTGAATTACAATTTTTTTCAAATGCTATTATTCCACTTTTCGCGAAACTAAGAAAATATTTAGATCAAATTAGAATAACAATCCAGTACATGGAAAAACCACTCATCCATCAATATTTTATAGGTTTGCTGCAGTAACTTAATCTCCATGTCTAATTAAAGTGAAGATCATTACATATAAAGATGGCAATAGGTTTGTTACTTTGAAAGGATTAAATACCAGGAAATTTTTTTTTTTGTATGGTGAAATCATAAGAGGATTTTAGTACTGGAAGGAAAGTTCTGCAATCCCCCATTGGGATGAACTTAGGACATGCTTTCTGTTCAGCACAGAGAATCTAAGAGAAGTCCAGGTATCCTACCAGCTTGTCAGGAGCTTTACAGATGGAGTACCGAGGAGCTTGTCAGGGAGGTAATCAATTTCCTTCATGATGTTGGCCAGCCTGACAGGAAGCTCCTGTCGCAGGAACACAAAGGAGGTCTTCTCACATGCATTAGCAGAGCCTGTGGTCACATGAGCGACATCAACAACAATTACAGCTAAGCAGAAAAAAAAAAAGCAAATGGTACAGAAAACTGCTAAAAAAATATACTTGTACAAATGAATTATGTTTGTATAAATTATCTAGAAGTGTCCTAGACAAAAATGCAGTCTGCAGTTATCTGGGAATGACCTGCACTTTGTTAAATTAGACAATAAGTAACGCCAATTGCGTAATAGCAGAGTAAATGTATAGTATGTACGTGGAGCATAATATGTACGTGGAGCATATAGCTCTACATCAGCCAGGAGCTCTTACCGAAGTCAATGAACTGCTTCATGGATAATGGGGAAGGCGAAAACTTGGAAAACCTCTCCACTTGTTTCGGTATCCCAGCTAACGAGCCGTTTTTCAACAAAAACTGGGCGAACCTCATTTTTTCTCCCCTTCAGTAGACCCCAAATGCTAGCAGTGTATCAGGGGCAAGCCGTCCTTTCTGCCTCCAGCACAATCCAGTTTAACGATTATTTTTTTAGCCAACAGGGCAATAACTCGGGGTCACACCAGAGAAATCCTTCACATCATCCTTCATGAGTTTTTCTCCGGCAGCTTCCTTCCATATTTGCGCCCTCTGAATTCAACTACTAGCATTGAGCAGGGGGTATGTTGTTGTCTGCAAGGGGAAGACGTAAGAGTGACGTTGAAACCAACCAATCAGCGCTCAGGTTTTCTTCATTCTGGGCGGAGCTCAGCGCCCATTGGTTGGAAGAGCTGGACAATGACAGACCTCTTTATGATAGCATCACCTACCGACCAGTTATCAAAAATCCCCGTGTTTACAGTTTTGAGCCACTGCCATCATTTTTGTAGCATCAAACGGATGTTTCTGGCTGCAACCAGAGTTCAAATGAAATAATAAATTGGAAGTAGCCTGGGCTGTAATTAAGTGAATTGTTAGGGTCATGCAAAAACCTAATCTGAAGTTTCTTTTCCTCTATCATAAGGCATATCTTTAAATCACTATTTGACTAAAACTTTCCTCTGATACAATTCTTATGGGATACAAAGAGTCTGTATTTATAAATCAGTTTTGTTTAACACATTAGGGCAATATAAAGTAAGTTTTGTTGTTGTTTTTTTTTTACATATGGGTGCATGTCAGATCATGTCTTATGATAAAGTTGATTTATTTCTGTAATTCTATTATTTCTGTAATTAAAACTTACTGTATATGGACTCATCACATACAGAAGGATAAATAATCTACGGTTTCTGACATACAGCTAATGAAAATCCAAAATTCTGTTTCTCAGGAAATTAGACCAATAAGAACTGTCTTTCATACAGACATGTTATGTCCTGCCTATAGAGACATAATGAAGACTACTGATGTGATTGAGCAGGAAAGAATCACTGACACCCTCCACAACGAAGGTAAGCCACAAAGTCCATTGTACAACAGGTAAAGTGTTTACAGAGTGACATAACTAAACATATTGAAAGTTGAGAAACAGGAAAAAAAGTGCATTGAAGAAGTTTGCGCAAGTAACAGAGTTATCTTCAACTTTGAGAGTTTTGTGACACAAAGTCCACTCCAAGAGCAGGAGGCGTTCAGAAGCAGCAGCAGCAATCACAACATAAGGAAGATCCAGGATACGATCTACTCGTCTAAATTAAAGCAAATGAAAATTTATACTCATTCAAAATAAAAGGTGAGAACTCTTTTTTCTTTTTTTAGAAAACCTGATTGATCTTGATGACTTTTTACAACGAAAGGGAATCTGAAACATAACATGCACCAAAACAGAGAAAATTGTTTTCACAGTGGTAAGAGCAACGTTCGTTCTGGTCAGGACGTTTCATACTTCACAAGAATTATGAACCAAATGAAACAGAAGATGCTTTCCTGCAGAATTCTCAAGAAAACGTTGAAAGGGTCTTCCATCTTCAACATTTGTACGGCAATATGATAAAAGATGTGGGACGACAACAAAAACGAGGTTTTGCCAACGAAACGTGTCAAAGTTAAGCCTTGTCAGTTCGAGCTTGCAGTCCCAACAGTTCCAGTTGTCTGATCTTGTAATGCATAATGGTCATTAAACTTACATCAGCAAACTGTCTTGATTTTCTGGAGCAAAAAAAGTATATTTTTACAGATACAGTTGTACACAAGATATTATCTCAAGATATTATCTCATCATATTTGCAAGAGCTCCCTCTAACACGTTTTGTGTCATATTTATTATTTTAAGTAAGCAAATAAGTCCATTTTGTAAAAAAAATAAAAAAATAAAGCAGCTCAGTCTACATCTTCCCAGTGTTGCAATGGCTCTTCTTCAGGCGGCCTCAAGATGGCGGCGTTGCTGATGACAGCGCCTCCCCAAGACGAGGAGGAGGAGGAGGGATTTCCTCTCTTCCTCTTCAGCATCACTCCGCTCGTCGCTCCTTCCCGAGGATGTATCGGAGTGCCGGACACCTGCTTCCAGCTACAATAACCCATTTTAACTTACTCGCTTACTGAGACCCAAACGAAGCGTCCTCTGGTACCAGAGAGGCCTTTGATATAAAGAGACTGGAAGCAACCCAACAGAGGATGTGTTGATTTTTGTATTTATTTATTTATTTTATTTTATTTTTAAATCGAGATACAGCAGTGAGACAGCATCTTTGCCCGTGACA
>VMRN01000967.1:0-12965 GCA_010277015.1 Poeciliopsis turrubarensis | reverse complement strand
TTATCTCAGAGACTCATAAATGTGCCTGAAATGAATCATAAATGAGGCTTCTCGTAAAGACCAATCGCTTCCAATGTTGGATGCAATCATTTTTAGTTTCCTAAAGGATCTGGAGTAATTTGGGACAAACGAATCAAGTAATAAACCCAAGTAAATTTCACGTGTGCTGAGACAGATCCCTGACTCAAAGTACTGTCCAAAAATCATAAGAAGGCATTTGTGAGCAAAAGTTTTAAAAAACAAAAACCCTGACACAACCGCCTGTCTTTCCACACCTCAAACTTACCCACTTAAAATTTGCAAAGGAGCATCAAAGATTGCGCTGTAATGTTTTGTTTAGTCTCTGATTTGTCTTTGATTTGGGGATGGATTTGTTTTTATTTTTTAGAGTTTGACTTTATTGAACATATTGTAATAAAAGAAAAAACCAATTCATGTACAAAGGAAATCAGTTAAAAAAAAAAAACAAGCAAAGGATGAACAGTAGTAGAGTATATTTACATTCAAAGCAATGGGTAGAAATATAAACTTAGTTTTACACCATCCCCTCTAACATCAGCAGCATCATTCAATAAATTACTGTTCATCTTAACTTTGTTACAACATTCGTAACTAGTTAGCATTTTCTAAATCCATATGTATGACTGGTACAATGCATTCATATTTCATTGCCAGTGAAATTCTTTCTAAGTCAGTATACCATAATTGACAACTTCATTAAATAGATACAGTGACATTGATAATAGCCGTTATAACAGTAATTGTTTCTCATATGAATATGTGGTGATGACATTGCATCTGTCATTCAGGTTTTTCTGGAAGTGCTTTTATGTTTTTCCAACACGTTTGGTAACATGATGTCTCATGGTTTCCGGACCAGTCATGAATCCCGGCGTTGTTGCTTGGAAAATGCCCAGCCCGTCAGAAAAGAATGGTTTTGTTCCCAGGAAAGCTCCAGTGATTCAGCGGATCTCCGGCGATCAGCTGAATGCCTGGGTTTTTATTTGTTTTTCTTTTAAAGGTGTAAGGTCCCTGCACCATCTTGACCAGCATGGAAAACGATGAGTTGAGGATAAAAAGTGATGTTCATAATCTGAAAGATAACAGCTGGACTTTCTGAATAATAAAGGAAGTTTTGTATTTATTATATGGAGCTCCCTAGAGTCCAGGCTTTTTCTTAGAACCTTATATAATCTTACATTTTTAAAACTAACTTTTTGTGCCCTTTCTTATGTTATTTTTTCAATAATAAACTACATTTTCTGTAGAAATGGATCAGTAAATTATTGTAGAAGGCTTAGTTTCTCTCTCTTTTTTTCGCTTTTCAAGTGAAAAAAGTAGCGGAAGACGAGGAAGCACATGAAAACAAGCCCATCGATAAGCACAGACATAGACAGATTTCATTCTCATTCAGTTGTAAATTTAAATATGTGCATACTGAAAGAGATTTTGTTGCAAGGCTCCAATAATTATAATATAATAATAAAAGTATCAATGTAAACACAATAAAAGATTAAATTAATGGCAATTTAATAGTCCTGTGGCGTCTATGGAATCTGGTTGCTGCACAGCAGCTTCATCCAACCAGACCGTAAACACGAGAAAGATCCCACAACTACAGCTGACGTCCCCTAAAAACAACTCAAAATTACAAAAAGGTTTTTTTACATTTTATTTTCCTCTTGAAGAAAGTTTGTCATGTTCATGTTTCAGAGCAGGGATGGAAAGCCCCATGGTTGACCAGAGATCAAGATGGAAAACTTCAGATGTCTCTTCCAATGAGATATTTACATACATGTGCAAAACAATTTTAACAGGAAGAATTTCCCCAATCACTACTGAATACAGTACTATTGTGATGGAACGTAGTAAGAAAAAAGAACCTTTGTGTCCCCAGGGGACACTGTCGTGTTTATAAGAAAATTACCTTTTATATTCTAGTTTTTATCCATCCCTCTCATCATTTTGGTTTCCCAGTTATTGTCAGAAAAACATACTCATTCAAAATCACCACAGCTCACCAACCTGGACTTGGGTACCTGGTGCCAATTTCCAGTTTTCTTTGAGGTTTGTGTTGCATGTTTGTGTGTGTGTTAATTTGTTTTATTTTTGTGTAACCAGCTTGTTGTGTGCTGCAGATTTCAGCTCTGCTCCCTCTTGAAAATGAGATGTGGATCTCAGTGGTGTTTTCACCTGGTTAAATAAGGGAAATATAAATATAATGTCTGTGTTAATGCAGTAATCTGTCCGTCCAAGAATATTTTGTCAACTCATAGTATGTTTGTTTCCTAAGACAATAATATTATAGTAGGTTATTATTGTTAACCTATTATTGTTCCTATCCTATTGTACTATGATAGGAAAAACACCACATTTTAATCAGACATGACTAAAAGTTGCTATTCTCGCCATCAATCAATACATCAGGTATTGATTGATACCTTATGTCACCGGTGGGGGAAGGAGGAACCTAATTTTGACATTTTTCTCCTTTTTATTTTTCATCTTTTTTTCAGTGGCTATTATCTTCTTGTGGATTTGTCAGATTATTAGAAAGCACATTGTAAACTAAATGCTGTTAGTTTATAGATCAAATATGGTATTTAATTAGTTTTTTTTTAATCTGACACGTTGTCCACCATATTTTATTGGTTCATCCGTCACTTTAGAACATCGTGACAATGTGAGATTTCACCTCCAGTGAATACCTTGCTGTCAGCTGAAACTTTGTTTACGGCAGTACTTTTCCATTTAGACGCTTTTCCCTTTTTCTGTTTGGTCAGGTGGTTTATTTCCTTTTTTTTTTTTTTCTCTATGCAAATAGAAATCATGCAGATGTTGGGAAAAATTACATGAATTACATATCTGAATGCTTAAAACTTAATACAGCCCCCTTGCCCACTCCTCTCAAAGCCCTTTTGCTGAGTTCACTCTAACACTGATCCACCTCAGTCAGTCACTGTCACTGTTGTTTTGCTGATCTGCTCCTGAAGCACCAGCCCCATAAATCACTTCACTTTGGAAGTTTGGACAACACGAGGACATTAGTATGACTTAACAGGGTCCTTGTCCGTGTCAGCTGATGAAAGTCTCCAGCCTGTTTATGTGTCAATTGGAGCCTCGCTGGTGCCTCTGTGTGGCAAGAACTTGAAACCGCAACTTCTGCTGATTCATTTCCAGGAAATGACAGTCAGTGGGCGGTGAGGCAGTGCGAGCTTGGCAGACGGAGGACGGCTGTCTACGACGGCGGCGGTTCTGGAGGGACCTGTGCGGGGCTGACAGGGTGCCAGAGAGGTGGCAGCGGGAAGGGGCGGAGCCTCTTCCTGTTAATTTGCAGGGCCATGTTGTTAGAGTCCAGACAGGAACCTCGCAGGGGATTTTTAGGGGATTTTGATTCACCTGCCTGGTTCCACATGCGAGTCTGTGGGTTGTGACAGATCTTTCTGAGTGTTTGGAGACCTTTACAAAGGGAATTTACCTTCGTGTCATTTGCAAAATGTGTGTGTGCTTTTCAAAAAAGTGTGTGCTTTCCACCCCCCCGCCCCCAGCTTGTCACTAGGGATGCACCGGTCTACATTTTTCACTACTGATACAGATGTCTGAGGTTTAGTAGCAGCTGATACAGATTCAGTACAAAATATCGGTGCTGAATTTACTTAAAATGTTTCTCCTTTTGAGAAACAGTCACAAATGTACTGATTTAAGTTGATTATTACATTAATATCAGATTAAGTCTTGCTTACTCTCTTTCTCTTTGTCTTCCAGGAACGTTTCGCTGAGATCTTCGGGGGCAACGCGGCAGCAGAGAGCAGAAGATCTCAGGAGAGCTTCAAAAACTGGCTGCTGCTGGGGATGAGTGTGGTGACGGCCTTCATAGCCGGGTCCATCTTTGCCCAGAAGCGCCTGTGAGTGCAGTGGACAGTCGCCCTCGCCTCGCCCCGCTGTCCAATCACTACGCCCAATGTTAAACATGAAGGTCCTGCTCGTCTCATCAGAACTGCTGATGTGACGAGAATCCAAACTGAGAATCCAAAATGTTGCCAGAAGACTTAAAAAGAAAAAAAAAAAAAAGTTTTTAGTATTCTTGTGTTCACTTTTTCTTCGATACGATTTTGTGGTTCTACAAAGACTGACATGTTGTTTTCATTCACTGAGCCCTTTGTTCCCTTTTTTTCTCCCCACTTTCACCACTTTCCTTTTATTCCTTTAAACTTTTTTTTTTTTTTTTTTTTTTTTTTTTTGCTGCCCAGATTTATTAAAGATCTTATTTTCATCGTTCTTTTCGAATGTTTGGAATTAGTTTTAACAAATTTTTTTCTCTGCCATTCTAGTTTTCTACAAAACTGAGTTTAGCTTCAACGGTGACACTGAAAGCCTGTCGCATCGAGTCGGTGTGTTTTGTTGCCCCCCCACACCCCTGCCCCTCTCCGCTCCCCTACAGAAAGCAGCTTTGTTTGTGCCATATGGAGAGTGAACTACCTTCTGTAGTTCCAAATTCCCGTCTGCCATCCCCATCATCATCCTCATCCATCAGTCCATACGCAGTTTAAAGGAAAGTCTAGCTGAGAAAAGCGTTGTTGGATCTTGGCATAGTGTCGGTGTTTCCGTTCGCCTCACGGTTACCGCGGCGATTTGGTTGGCAGCTTGTCAGGATCTCTTATGAGCGGTAAAGGATCCAGGAAATACCGTAGCGACGCAGGACTTACTGGAACACAGGTGAACATGAAAACATCAAGCAGTTTACAACGCCTTGTAAAAGTATTCATTCCCCCTTATAATCATAACATTCAATGTATTTTAATGTGGGCTTAATGCAATTGACCAACACAAAGTAGAATGTAATTGGTGAAGTGCAACGTTTTTTAAAAAATTAATTACAATTTAACATTGAAATGCTGCTTTAACTCATATCAAAGCATCTTCAAACGCTTTGAAGATGCTTCGTGCGCTGGAAGGGTCTCCAGTAGCAGTCAGTCTCACAGTGAATCTGAAGAGGCCTCTGGCTGGAGTTGAGATATGATTCTTGCTTGTTGGAAGAGATGGTTTAAACTTCCTGTCTGCTTCCAGAAAGCATCCTGTTCAACTCCTTTGGGATTCGGCGTTGCAGTTCAGGTATCACTTGAGCTTTGAGATGATGATCACCTGCTCGCAGTTGGAAAAACAATGCCTCGTTGCCATGGTGAAGCAAGCGCAAAAGTAAAAATATAACACCGCATCCAAAACCAGAGGGAAAAATTGTCCAAACATGCAACACGTCAACCAAAAACACTGGTCACAGTCTGTAGAAAGAACAAGTCAAAACTAAGGCAGCAGAGCAGCTTCAGCAGGCTGCCGCCATCGTTGGTGTAACCTGAAAAATACGGCATGCGACACATGCTTGTGCAAATAACAGAAATACTAAACTTGTCCTTTAAGTTCAACAGAAGTGTTTAGCCGGCAGAGGTTGGGGGATTGCGTGGCAATTAGGAGCAGTACCTTGTTTAAACAAAAAAAAAAAAACATGTTTATAACGGGATTAATAAGCTCGTTATAACTCAGAGCAGTCACAGTAAAACAGCAACACCTCTAGGGGTTTCAGATGTGGTCTAGACGAGGCGACCCAGGATGAGAACAAGGGGAGTACTGAGCCCCTTCATGCATTTTTAACAAGTGGTCTGTAAATGGAACATCATGACGAGATTTAAAACAAATGTTTTTGTTATGCTAAAGGGTTTTCTTTTGTTTCTTCGTTTGAACAAGTTTCTCATAATGAGATGAGTTTCTCATTTTATCTCATTAAAATGAGAGGTTTACATGTCAATATAACAAAATAATAATTCTCATTTTGGAGTTTTATATATTATTTTTCTCCTTATAAAGAGAAGCCGAACTCTTAAGAGACTTCAAACTCATTAAAAGGAGACTTTTTCAAAGTTTTTTTTTTTTTTTTTTTGCTATAACGAGGTATAAAACTTATTTCAACTGGTTTATCGAGCTTTTTCTCCTTACATGGAGAAACTCGTGAGTTTCTGTTACTACAAGACGTTTTACATCTTAAGATGTAAAACTAGTTAAAACAATATGTCTATATTGTAAGGAGACAAGTTTATGAGTTATAAAATTCGTCTTAAAGAGGTTTGTCTCGTAACTAAAGTCTTTTCGTCTTAATAATGAACCTCTCCTGAATCTTTCCAACCTTCAGCAGTAAAACGCTTCCATAAAGTTCCACTGCAAGCATGAAATAAATGAACTAATCGTGGTGCAGTAGGTGTCAGACCCCTTAACTGCTGCTGTAAATACAAACAAATGCTTTTGTTGATTTATTAAGGGTAATTAAAAGGCCATAAATCATCATCTCTCTGCAGCCTGCAGAGCTGCTCTCATTAAAGGAACTTGAGCAAAGAGAATTAGCCTTATTTGTATCTGTTTACAGTACAAGTAGTTTGATTTCTGAGTTGCTGTTGATCTATATATTTTTTTAGTGGGTTTAAAAGTGAGCAGACTGTTCCATCCTGCTATCCGTAGCTCTTCAGAACAATGAATTCCTGCCGTCACTTCCAGGAATCGGGTCGCAATCGAGTCCTGAACAAAACTCCGTTTTGTTGCGCCGTCACTCAGACCTGACATTTATCAGCGGCTCGTTAATATCAGCCGAAGTATTGCAGCCTTCAGATTGACGATGGAGCTCCGTCATCAAACCTCCTGTTAGGAAAACGTCTCGTGCCGCAGACGACTTGTCACGCGCCGCAGGACCATGAAACCGCGTCACTCCAGGTTCTCCGTGATTCGCTTCCACAGTCCGCCGTCCTCCCCCTCGTCTTCCTCCGTTCTTCCCCTGACGCTTGGAAGCTGTCAAACCTCCAGCCGCCTCCTCTTCCTCCTCTTCCTCCGCGGGTCCCACGGCTGTCACGGCAGCTTACTCGTGTGTGTCACTCACGGCTGGGCCACCTGCCGCCTCGCGCGCTCAGACACCAGCGAGAAACCATCCACGGGAGACTTCTGAGGAGAGAACCGGGGGGAGGAGGAGGATGTGGGGGGGAGCTCTGCTTTGTTTCTGAACATTTATCCATCTGTAATTCAGAGTTGTTGTCCCCTCGCGCTGCTGGAGTTGGATCCGCTTCCTGATGAGGTCAGCGTGCCGCCACGTTGCGTCGCGGGTCAAGAATTCCAATAAAACCGTCCTGGTTAATGAGTGAAACATTCATTCTCACTTCGTCACAGTCATCAGAACCATTCCACCTCTCACATGTTCTCTTTCACGTTTTCCCCCCCCCGACATCTTCTCCAATTCTCCCATAATCAATATCTTTGAGAGAAATCTCTCACTAAATAAGCAGAAATGGAATCCATATTGATTTTGAAACACTTGTTCATCCTATAAACCAGGGTCTGCTGTCATACATTCCAGTACAGTATATTTATATAGCTATTTTTCTAGTGTATGCTCCATTAAGAAGCTGCTCACAGTTTTCTCTGCTGTCTGGGCCCCAACTCAAACATCTGTGTGCGTGTGTGTGTTTGCGTGTGCATGCGTGAGTGTGAGTGTGTGTTGGTGTGTGCATGCGTGTGTGTGAACGTGTGTTTCTGTCAGGCAACCCGTTTCTGAAGGCGGCACATATGAAGGAACCGTGTCGGCACCGCCACGGCCCTCCAGTACATCTATGGATATGCTTGTTATTTAAATTGATTAGGTTAGTAAGTTAGCTTAGTGACATATTTAAGTAAAGAACTGATGGTTTTTTAAGACTAATTTATATTTGATGTAAAAAATAATAATAATGATAATAAAAAAAAAAAAGCATATTTGTGCCCCTTCAAAATGGCCTTAAACTCCATCTTTGCATTGATGTGTGTCGTCACTGTGGGTTCTTCTTTTCTTTTGTTTAAGAATTATTCCATTGTTGGTAGACAGGAAGACAGGAATATTTGAGTCTTTTCAATGCTGGGTAAACAAGCCGATCAATAAAAAGCAAAAAAAAAAAAAAAAAAAAAAAAAAAAAAAAAAAAAAAAAAAAAAGCAAAATAAAAAAAGGAAATCATATTTATGTCCAATTGTCTCTTAGTATGTCTTTAGAATGCCATTGTAAACTTTGAGATAACACTGAACCCAATAAAACAATGTTTAAAGATATTTTAAGTTTTTCTAGCCTGTCTTTTGTTTTGAAGTCTTGATGACAGTGGCTCAACTGAACAGGGGCCAAACAAAATCATTCCACTGGCTGCAAGTGGCCCCCAGGCTGCACTTTGGTACAATGACCCCTGACATGATGTGTTTCACTCAGAGCTGCGTTTCTGAAATAAATGAATTTTCAGTCTTATTGTGACCTGAGTGGTTCTCAGATCACTGCCGTTACTGGGTAGCTCTGGATCCTGACAGTGAGACGATCATGGATTCGGCTCCTGATTGGAGAATTTCTTCTTCAGCTTCTATATATATATTAAAAAAAAAAGAAATCATACTTTAAATCTAAAGTGCCCTCAGCTGAGTGTCCGCATGTGAATTTCTGTTTCTTAATGGATTTGTATCTCTATAACAGAAACTTGAAGAGTAAGGGCCCAAGTCTAAGTTGAGAGCCTGAGACTCAGCTGCATCAAAAGACACATTATTCCACAACATTCATCAACGACTGAGTGCAAAAATGCAAACACTCAAAGCCAGTAAAAGCTTTAGGAACCATTCGTCTTCTGGAGTGTTTCGCTTCCTCACTGTATGGACTCTCCTGGTCCAGATCTGAAGGGGGAAGAAGCAACAAGTACCTCAGGCTCTGCCGGATGAAGCAGAGCTTCAAAACGCAACACAAACAAAAAGAAAAAGAAACGAAACCGAGCTGGTAAACAGGCTGTTTGTCAACAGATCCAGCCTGGAAAAGTCCAGATCTCTGCAGAAATAGTTTATTTGTATTTCTTTTTACTTCTTATTTTACCAGAATAAAAACCCAATGAGATTGAAAACCTTTTTCAAAGGCCGAGAGGCTGCAACAAAAACAAAACATAAAGTAGACAAAAGGAAATGTCAAGCTATAAAATAAAAAAAATAAATAAAAAAAAACTCTTACATGTCATTGAATCTCAACACTGACTGTCATGTTTATGTCTCCCTGATGGCAAAGACAAGAAGGATTTCTGTGTCTGAATGTGGAAACATTGCTGATTTGCACAAGCAAAGTCTGTAGCAACAACAAATCACTGCTAAGGTTTAATGAACAAAATAATTAGTTCATAAACATCCTAAGGGCACTGGAACAAAAACAAGATCATTTCACCGGAGCTGAACCGGATGATCCACAGACCCTCAACTGGAACCGTTAGACCGTCCAGAGAGAAGAGCTTCAATGACAGACAAATGTCTCCATGGATCACTTAAAGATGGAAGAAAGTTTTGTTTTCAGATAAGAAAAAAAAACAAAAAAAACTTTGACATCTTCCAACATTACTGAAATGAATTAGAGATGTTTTGTCCTGGTGGAAGTCCAACCATGACCTCCAGGCTGAGCTTCAGACTGCAGCTGGTGATGACAAATAACTGGTGTTGTTGCAAGTGTTTTCTTTGCTGATGTAATAAAATTTAGATTTAAAAAAAAGAAACAAACCACAGTTGGACTTGAATCAACTAATAAAATGTGGAGATGAAATCTCAGCAAAATGTTGCTCATTACTGAGGTCATTGTTGAGACTTTTGCTATAGTTTAAATCAATTGTTTTAAACTATAACTTTTTCTTTCCATCTCTTTCCTTTTTTCCCCCATTTTATTATTATATGTATCAAGACTGTAAGCAATCAAATAACACTGATAGTATATCTCATAACTATAAAACTGGACTTTTCCATCACATGGCGGCTCAGCCTTTAAGGTGAACTATTGTGCCTCCTTGAACAGGTTAGGATACGTCTATTGGTGACACAAAACATGTCAATCACATCTTTTGCACAAATCATTCTTAGATAATGAGCTTTGAGTCTGCTCAGTTCTGCCTATTTGGAGCTCATTTCAAAATGCTTTCGGGCTTCTGTCACTTTAAATCTAAATAAGCTGCTGCTGGTCTCTCCCTCACATTCTGGAGATGTGGAGCCTTTCTGGATGGTAAGTCAAGAACAAATCACTTTTTCTCTTTTTCAGCAGCCTTGCTTTCATTTACTGCATACGCAGTTAATCCAGCTGACCAAATGTGCTGCAGCGGCTCTTGGGATGCTGGGTAACAGGCTGGACTTCGCTGGGGTTGCTGATTTGTGACGTCACACTTGGGAGGTTTTCATTTTCCAGACACTTTAACTTATTACCTAAAAACATCTGGGTATTTTTGTGTTTGCTTGTTTTTCTTTTGTTTTTGTTTTTTTATGCTTTGACTGTTTTTAGAAACAGTAGAAACCCAAGTGGAAGTATAAAAATGTGAAAAATGTGAATTTTCTATTTGATAAAACTATCAAATACAAACAAAAAACTTGTTGATATTAAAGGTAAGTTTCAGTTTGACGCTGCAGGAAAGACAATTTCATAAAACTCTCTTCACATGTTTGTTTTTGCCCCTTAAAACAAGTAAAACTGAGTTATCATAAAGTTTTATTATGAATCTGTGATTAAAGGCTACAGCAGTCGTAGTGACAGACGCCTTCAGTAGCGGTAAAGGAGCCTCTGTGGCCCCCAGACTCATTTCCACTGGCCCTTGTCGTAGTCCCACTTGCTGGATAATCCCTCCACAGGGTTGATCCTCATGTCCAGCATTCTCTGGAGCTGCCTGGCCTTCCAGTCGTCCTCCAGCGTCCTGGGGCTGGGGGGGTAGACTGGAGAAAACAACAGGTCATGACCCCAGGTCTCGCCTTTCACTGCCAAATCTGTTAAGAGAGCGAAAACCTTTTTACCGTAAACCCTCTGCCACCAGACCACCAGACCCGTGAAGCCCAGGAAGAAGAGCATTCCGCCGAGCACAGTCTTCCACTCTGCAGTGGGAGCCCTCATCTCGGCGTAGCTCTGGCAGAACTTGAGGCGGTACACTGGAGGGAGGCAGAGAGGAGTCTGCTTTCAACTTCTACATTCAAGATAAAAAAAAAAAAAAACAAGCAAAAAAACCCCAACAGAAAACCCTAAAAGGGAACAAGTTCAAAAGCTAAAAGGTGAATTCAGTGTTTTATACAATGATTATTTCAAAAGCGTTTGCGTCCGTTTAAACTGTGCACATTTTGTCTCGTTACAACTGAACATTTTAAGGTATTTAACTGAGATTTTAAGTGACTGACCAGCACAAAGTGGTGCCTATTGAAACGAAACCTAAAGATGTGTTTTGTTAGACAGGATTAGAGAACAAAGACGACCACCGGAACCGACCAGACGGGTCAGAATACGGGGAAGAAGTTTAAAGCAGAGTTCTGGTCTAAACTTATGGTTTTACCACAATCAGAGAAGAAATCAGAGTTTTCATTTACAGGTCTGTGTAAATCGTGTGAGAGCCAGCCTGTGTGTTCGTCTCTGAAGGAAAGTTGGTTTACATTAACAACCCAGCGCTGCAGGTGAAAGTTTTACCATCTGATGTAATGGTTTTTATTTTCTTTTTTTTTTTTTTTTTTTTTGACTAATTTCAGTTCCCCTGTCAAAATTTTCCCTGAATGATTTCTTATTGTGACACATTCAAGTATAAACTGTCTGAGTCATAATCAGCATCACTTTGAGTTGATTTTCAAAGCACATTTAAAACCTGTGGCAAATGATGATTTATAAATATGAAGAAAGGAAATGAAACCTGAACAACCTTTATGTTGTTGAAACCAGTCAGAGGTTTCATCTGACTGGTGTTACTGGTATTAATAATCCGCTGGCTCATTTGGAGCAGATGATGAAAACTTTAACCTTTCAGATTAAGAAGGGGGCGGGACTTACAGGCGACCTTCTCCTCATTGGTCAGCTGGCTCCAGGGTCCTTTCTCCTTCTGCTTCAGCTTCTCTTCATCTTCACTCAGCTCGTCCTTATAGGGCTTCTCAGGCAGAGGCATGTCCGCGCGGTCGTAGTACATCGGCCGAGACATGTCCACTGTCTCTGACACCTCTGGAAGGACAGCAATACAAGAAGACATGGTTATTATTATTGTTGTTGTTGTTTTTGTTGTTGTTTTCACAGCCATCTAAAGGACGCGATGTTTTCAAGATGGTGCAACAGCGCCCTCTGCTGGTTCGATACACACACGTTCTGATGTTTGGATTTTTGTTTTTCTTCTGTTGAAGTACAAATAAAAACATTTGTAATGACAACTCCAGATTAATGCTGGACATACAGGCACCAGCCTCCCTGTTCAGCCCTGGAAGGATAAACGTGTTGGGCGATCAAAAGAAGCACAAAATGGAATAAGAACAAAATCTTAATAAGACACATTTCTCAAATCGATATGTATATTTTTATGTTAACAGAGAGCTGTTTAATAAAGAAGCTGCAAAACCTTTTTGTACTGTAACAGAAATTTAACATGTTGATTAAATATATGGAACAGTGAGGGAATCAGTATGTGTTTTATTAGATCTCAGTGTAGTTTCCTCTGATCAATATTGAGTGTTTTTATGGTTACCTCCCAGTAGTTTGTTTCAATTTATGACAACAGGTTGAGGTAAATTTATTCAACAAAGAAAAGAAACAGGAATCATTTACAACTTCTTCACATTTTGCTCCAAAATTGAGAAACCTGTGCCAGTCTATGACAGAAAAAATGCAAAAAACAAATCAAAGTTTTTTGAGATTATTAATATGAGTAATATTTGTACCATGGCTCTGCTGGCTCGCCGGCCTCCCCTTGCTGCTGGAGGTCAGGGCCGCTGTGGGACGCCCGGCCAAAAGACTTCCCAGGCGAGACGAGGACAAGCGCAGCATCTGCAAACACAAGAGTCAATGTTTTTATCCCGTCTGCTGCTCAGAAAGAGCAGAGATTTACTAGAAATCTGGAGACAGAATTGTAAATTAATTCCTTCCTTCCTTCCTTCCTTCCTTCCTTCCTTCCTTCCTTCCTTC
>VMRN01000966.1:0-12991 GCA_010277015.1 Poeciliopsis turrubarensis | reverse complement strand
ACAGTTTATTCCATAATTGCTCCAAACTGGAAGCAGAGGCTTTATTTGCTTTATTGTTCAGTTTTTCCAAACCTCCAGCTTTAAGGAAGAAGTCAGTTCCAGCAAACTGATCGATGGAAAGATCAGACGCAAATAAATCACTCAGTCACTGTGAGGAGCAAAGATTGGCTGATAATTTAACAATACGAGCCACTGCAGATCAGTTTGCTGATGACAATTCGATTTTGCAACAATAAAAAAAGACGTCTAATTCAAGAACTTGAACCCTAAATCAATAAAAACGAAAATCTAAAGAGGGTCATTGACAAGTTTCCAACAGTAAAGGTGTGAAACTGTAGGGGAGAGTGGGGTGAGCTACATGACTCCTCACTGTGGGAAACTAAAAAAGGTCTTTGATCATATGAGCAAATAGTTAGGAGGAAGGAATGATTAAAGTCTGTGCAGGTAAGAACTTCATGGGTAAAAATGTGTTTTACTTCTCAAAGTCAATTCAGTTTTTCATAAGTTTCATGAGGATGGTCCTCGGACTATAATAGATATTACTGTTCTATAATATATAGAACAATATATTCTGTGCGATTTATGAGGTTTGTGACCTCAAACATTTTTTCATAAAAGATAAAAGTGTAGCATTTTAACTTTGAGCACAAATACATTCAAAATGATAGATTTGGAATAAGTTCAACCATTTATATTGTATCTAATACAATAGATGTATTTTTGCAGCAGCCTACGTATCATAAATATTAATTCCAAATTCTTTCTTTTTTTTTCTCCAAAATGTTTTTGTGGCGCTAGTGGCTCGTATTTTTTACAGTAGATAGACAGGAAAGAGGGGAAGACATGCGGCAAATGTCACCAGGACCGGGAGTCGAACCTGCAACGTCCGCGTCGAGGACTGAGGCCTCCAAACGTGGGGCGTGCTGAGCCCCTGCGCCACCACAGCAAACACCTTTAATCCAATATTCTACATTTATCGTCATATTCAATAAATTGGAATATCTGTCCCAATGAATCAAAAGCTACATTTTGAAAATAACCTCCAAGCAGGTATTGTCCAAGGATTCTTACGGCCTGTGCTGCGGAATTAGGAGAACCTCTAGTAAACAGCATGTCTTTAACCTGAGTCTGCGACTGGGTGTGGTTTCCACACTATGGAAAACATCCTGCATAGTTCCTGTTCCAAAAAACAGGAAGCCAAAAACAGAGAGCCAAATGATTATAGGCCAGTTGCTATGAAAACATTCGAGCGACTGGTCTTGAACACGATGCTACTCCAGGTGCAGAGTGCAAGGAACCCTCTTCAGTTTGCCTATCGAGAGAGGGTGGGTGTTGATGTCACAATGAACGTGAAGTTGAGTTTTACGCCATTTTCGTTCTGCCCTGCAGCAGAGTTGTCTTGCAGATCGAACTGTTTGTGCATTTCTCCATGGAGATTTCTTCCTACCAGTCACAACCTTTACTTTAATTGGGACAATAGAATCAATGATATAAGAAACTTTAGACTGAAAATCATCTACCAACTTATTATCTACATCATTACAGCTGAAGAGTGAGTAAGAAGAGTAGATTTGATTAAATATTTCTGCTGTGTTTTCTGTGAAAGAACATTTTGTGACAGTAGCTGTTTGTCCAAGTGGGTCAAAGAATAAAGAGCCTTCAAAGATAACAGCAAAGTGATCTGACAGGGCGACATCAGTTACAGAAATATTGGAAATATTCACACCCTTACTGATAACCAGGTCCAGTGCGTGACCTTGAGTGTGTGTTGCTTGTTTGACATGTTGTGTTAAACCAAAATTTTCTAAAATATCAGAGAGCTTTTTTGCTCCTCTGTCTTGGGGTTTGTCCACATGAATATTGAAATCACCAACAATTATTAAACAATCATAATCAATGCATATGAGAGATAGAAGATCATTCAAATCAGTAAAGAAATTTTCCACGTATGTTGGAGTTTTGTATAAAGTTAGTGTCAAAGTTCGTTTGTAGCCTTTAACCTGAATTCCAAGATACTCAAAAGAAGAAAGAAGCCAAGAAGAAATCTTGACTTCCGCAGGGTGGCCCTCTTCCCTCAGCCCATTATCATTGATGGTACAGAGGTGGAGATGGTCAGCACATCAAATACCTGGGCCTACAACTGGACAATAAGCTGAGCTGGTCTTCCAGTACAGACAATGTGTACAAGAAAGCACAGAGCAGAATGTACTTTTTGAGGAGATCTGCCTCCTTCAATGTGTGCTCTAAGCTCTTGTACATGTTTTATAAGTCCATTGTATCTACTGTTATATTCTACGTAATTGTTTGTTGAGGGGCAACGCAAAGAGAGACACACAGAGACTGAACCGCCTCATCTGCAGAGGTGGTTGGTGGTGGTGGTTCCTCTGTGGTTGGTGTGAGCCTGGACTCTGTGGAGACGGTGGTGGAACAGAGGACACTGTCTAAACTCAGTTCAGTCCTAGAGAACACCAGCCATCCCCGGCACTGTTTTCTCCGACCAGAGAAGCTCCCTCAGTGATAGGTTCCTCTCACTGGGTTGTTCAACTGAGAGGATTAAGAACTGCTTTCTCCCACAGGCCATTAGGCTCTGTCATGCTACTATCTCTGGGAGGGGCAAGAGAGGCAGACGGGGTAACTCGTATTTTAACATATTTAAGCACTAGACAAATTTAGTAGTAATGTATTTATTTTATTTCTTGTACCTTTTAAGGATGTCTCCAGTTGTACTATCTTAATGCTGTGTGGATGTGAAATAATGTGTGAGCAACAGACAACCTAAATTTCCCTACGGGATTAGTAAAGTTTAACTTAACCTAATTAACATAGTTTTCATTAACTGTAAATCATTAAAAGAAAAGGCTTTCAAACATCCATCAGTGTATAATTAATCTATATAATGTGTTTCACTTAGTGACGTTGAACTTTATGCTTTGTGTGTATGTGATACAAGTCGGGGGCCAACAATGAAGTTAGAGAAGGGAAGAATATTGAAGCAGAAGCAAAGATAGAACGACACCAAAGAGATAAAATGTGGTTTTAAAGACAGATTATGAATGTTTGTTCAAGGTTATAATGGTTTTTTCAGATGCCATAAAGTCTCAACTTGTCAAGTGAATCACAGGAAACTATGACTGGAAAAAGGATTCAGTTCTGAAACTCTTTCAAAATGTTAATATTTAATTTCCAAGGCCACAATAATGAATTCTTTTTTTCTTTTCTTTAAGCTAAATAGCTGTTTAGTAGTAATTGCAATAAGAACAAAAATATTATCCAACCAAATGGATTGTGTATAACAAATAGAAAGAGTTTGAAAACGTGGGTTTCATTTAGAGAAAGAGGAGGTGTGTTTTTTAGGTATACGGTACAAAGTAATTCATCCTCAGGATAAAGTGAGACATTGTTAGTACAGCCTGTATTACCTTTACTCTCATTCTGAATGTTTGAAATTCAGATTCATTCTCTGTGACCAGATTAAGGTTGTGTTGATAGCGGCTGCTGTGGATTTACGAAACTATCTATCATATTAATTATTAGTTTATTTGTGTGACTTTGCAGACAGGAAGAGGATGATTAAACTACTGAACTGAACTACTGAACTAAACTACCGAACATCTGACTAAGTCTGGGTCTTGATGCATCTGCGTATTTTAATTACACGCATAAAGGAAGATAATTTTCTTTTCCTGGAGAATAACGTCACGTACCTTCACCAACGACGGGCAGCAAACTGATCAGCCAGAAGATGAAAACAAATCCCATGACGTTTATCTGTCTGATAAAGAGCAGCTTTCTGATTTTCCTTTAAGTATTTTAATAAAGGTTTAATCAGCACTTGAAGCCTCTAAATGACCGAGACATCGAGAAAAGGTCAGATTATACTTCCTCTTTCATACTTTCTCTTTCAGTTGTGTGCCTGGGGGCGGGGACAGGTGTTTCAGCTCAGAGTCCAGGAAGCTTCAAAGCTTTAATATTGTTCAGGAAGTGAGACAGCAGTCATATTGTCTGCATGTTAATTTATTACTTAATCCTCAGTTTATCCATTGAGACCCAGATCATCATCAAGCTGCACAACTAAACATCCTTACAACAAATTACAGAAACAGAACAAGTTCAGTTCAGATTCAAAAATAATTCATTGATCCTGAAGGGAAATTAAATGTTGCAACTGAAATGAATTCAGATTCTTCAGAAGTCATTGTAGATCCTGATGGCTGATTGCAGGAAAACCTCCTGATTGTCTGAAACACAGTAAATGTGAAGATCTGATCCTTCAGACTCATGAAGAGGATGATCAGGATTGTTCATCATTTTATTGATTTGATCAATAATCCTTCTTTACGTTGCCATCTGCAGAGGTCACACAGTTGTCTCCAGAACAGAACCAGAACTTTTTATCAGACTGTTGAGCCTTTTTCGTTCCTGGCTCTGATGCTGCAGCTCCAACAGAGGGCGCTCTCACCAAAAGACTGAAAGAAGGCCTGGAGTGTCCTAGTGCAAACCTTGAAGGGTCTCAACTTCCTCCAGTTTTTCAGTCTAAATAAATTGTGCAAATAGTTGCATTAGGTTGTTTATGTTTATCAGGCAATACTTTTCTTTGTTCTTATATTGTTACATGAAAAAGAAAATCAAAGTAAAGTGAACTTAATTTTGTCAAGTAGATTAAGCAAAACTGAAGTTTGTGTAAATCAACCAACTTTTTAGGGTCATAAACAAAATTTGCAAATACACCATAAAATATTACATTAAATTAATAAATATGAGTATGTTGTAAATGCTTAATGAGCACTGTCTTTTTAAAAAAATTAGAAACAACTTAAATAAAAGTAAAATATTTGATTTAAACAGTTCCTGTCTCCTGCTATTTATTTGTTTCTCTGCTCAAACTTGGACAGAAAATACAGTAAACAGTGATAGTTTCTTCACCTTTTTTTTTGATAAAACAAACATATTAATTTGCAAATTTACATCTTCAGATGGAAAAGGATCATGAAAACGAGCACAAAACTCAAGCATGATGTAGTTTCATGTATGCAAATGTAAAAGCTACAATCTAGCCAAAAAGTGCTCAAGTGCTCAGTAACCTTGTTCTTGATGCAGTGATGAGGTTTTGAACTCTACCTTTTCACATTAAGCATCTTAAAACACATTTTGTGACAAGTAAAAAAGTAGTTTAATTTCTTGCTGCGGCTGGTGGCTCGGTGCATTGTGGGATACCTTGCTGGCCAATTCTTATTGTCATATATAAACCAATTGCCTCAACAGAATCAATTATTGCAGCATTTACAAATTAATGAAGTTATGTTGTGTGAATTTACTGCAAATCTAAATTAATGATGAATTTTGTTAAGCTCTACATAAAGCCATTTCTGACAGCTGAAAATCACTCCTGCTTCAAATCACTGCTGGTCTGTTGGTGCTTGGGACTCTGAAGGCTTATGGGTAACGAAATATGGAATGCAACACAGAGCCTAAAAAATAGGCTCTTAGTTCTTAAATAATTTATTTTCTGAAAAAATTACATTGTGTATCCAAAAGTTTTGATCTCAGTATTTTATTGTTGATTTCACAGATTCAGTTCTGTTAAATTTATTTCAACACAAAATAATTTTTCTCGGTGCGCCAAACAGCTGCAGGATCATTCTGAGAAGTTCTGTAGATATTGGAGTACAGAAATACTAAGGACTTTGCTTTCCAGATGTTGGACTTGTGAGAGAAAAGGAATGGTGAGAGTACAGAGCCCTGTGGTGCTCCCATGTTGCTGACCACCTGGTTACAGTCCTTCAGTCTCATAAACTGAGAAGCAGCAGCTTCTCCTGATTTGTTCCAGTTTGTTCCTTATTTGACAAAGTAAAGCAGTGACAAAGTAATGAGAGAGAAATTAAGAAACATGGGTTTGGGATAGATGTAGAAGGAGTTGAATGAAATGCATTATTGAGTTGAACATTTAGGTTCATCATCCTGTCTGAGCTCTATAAGACAAAGTGCCAGGAATAGCTAACTACAGACATTTCCACAATAAGTCAGGCCCTAATGACACAATAGAACCAAAAAAGATGAAATGGCATCAACAATGTCAACAAAACTATTTCTCTTATAACCTATTTTATATTTCAACTGTGCTTTAAAAAATAAATACATATTTTTTTTTAGCAGAAAACAACTGAGTTATACTCATTGTTCCATGATTTGTAATAAAAGAAACCAAGTTAAAAAAAGTCATTACTCTTAAAATTGATTTGTTAGAACTCGAATTTATGAGCTAAAACAAAATACAGTCATTTCTTGTCAAAATGCATGAATGGAGAAGGTAAAATGAAATATATATCCATTTCTCATTGAAAATGCATCCGTAAGGAAAAGAGAAAAAATATAAAAAATAACAAAAATTCGTAATGTAAATTAAAATGATTATACCATGGAGATCTGGATTCAAGAAAGGAGAAAATAACATAACAGGCTGATTTATCATCTGTGAATATTCCTCAAGATATGGCTAAATGAAGCTCAGTAGTGTGTGAGGTCTGTATAACCGCCTGAATGCCAGGACATTGTCCAGATGAGATGGCAGATGTTCTCCTGAAGGATTTTTTTCCAGACCTGGATTAAAGCATCACTTTAGCTCCTGAATAGTCTGTGATGTGACATGGCATCGGTGGATTGACCGAAACATGATGTCCAGATGTGATCAACTGGATTCAGGTCTGGGGAACAGGCAAGCAGGTCCATAACATCAATGCATCATTCAGGAACTGTCACACATTCAGAATTTTTGCTTCTTATCAAACATTATCAAATAAACCGCTTTGAAGACAAATAAAAACACAGGGCCAACCACGACAATGAAAACTCAGTTTCACACAAATACAAACATTTTAGCTAACAAGCTTATTATCTATTAGCATCTCCACAAATCTTTCTGACAAACATTAAATTGCCAAGACACAATAAAACACACCTTTGTCTCTGCTTTTTTCCTATTATTACTCTTTCTTTTCTCTCTACCTGAAGGATAAGTCCTTTTTGTTTTGTTAACTTATCTTTCACATTAGATAAGTTAGCAAAACATCAAGACTGGCAAACAGGAGGAAGCTGAGCTTTGGAGGTTTGCATGCGCTCTGCACATTGCTCTGCAGCAAATATTATCAGCTTGACAAGGAGGCCCACTTTTCTTTTCTTTTCTTTTCTTCTCTTTTAGTCAATGTAAAGAATGATTTTTACATACATTATCAAATGTACATATTTAATGTAATGTTGTAATGAGATATTATTAGCTTAACAGTTTCATCAAACATTTATGTAAAGTAGCAATAAAATATGCCTAACTAACTTTACTAACTTGACAGGATGTGAGCAATCACAATGTCTCTCATGTCACAGCAGTTTCAGCCGCAGACAAACTGGGTATCTCATGTTCTCACTCGCAGCGCAGCTCATTTCCTGTTTCCTTAGAAACCCAATGTCACTGTTGATGTGGTTTGTAGTACAGCTGGTAAAAAACAGAATATAGTGATCTTTTACTAAGTTTGTAAACTTTTGTGAAAACAATTTTCAGGATATCTGACATGAACACATTCAGTAAAAGAACAACAGGAATTTTCTTTGATAATGATGATATTATCATTTTTACTGCTATGTTCCATGTGCCACTGACTTCCTGAACGATACTTTGAGATTTAGCGGAAGAGACCATCATAACACGATGGAGTTCTCTTCGCTCTGCCTCATGCTCTGTAAGTAGCAACACTTTAGTATTTATTTATTACAACATTTAGCTTCCAACTGTTTCCTTTATGGTATAATCCAGTTTGTAGCCACTTTGCTCTTAGATGTAGTTTGCAATTGTTTCATAAATAAAATGACCCATTTATTTATACATACAGTTTAAGACGTCATAATTGGCTGTTTCCTCCTAACCTGAATTAAAAATATTTTAAGACTGGCCAGGCCACTGGAGTTGGGTTAAAGGAATCCAACATTATATAAAAACTAAACAACCTTCAGTATCTAAAATAAATATTTCTCAAATAAAGTCTATTGTTACAACTTATCATAGACCCCTTTAATTTATGGAATGCATTTTAACCTGCTGGTCTTAAGTTATGAAAAAGAAAACAAACAGTTTTGCACTTTTATCTGCAAAACTGTTTAATTACCCTGAGTTGTGGCAAAGCTATTTGGTTCAGTGAAACAGCACTTGTTTCAGGACAAACTGTGGTTATTAACCACAGCTGCAAACAGGGTCAACAGAGCTGACAATATGTCTATATATCTATTGTTTCCTTTATTTCTTCAGTCTTGTTTTTGGCAGCCATTTTAATTTCAGTCAAGACAAAAAGGTTTTAGAATTTTTTAAATATGATAGCTATAGTTCAGTTTGAGTTGACAAATTCTCAAAGAAGTAAGTATCTTTAGTAAAAAGAAGAAAAAAAAAGTTTAGACTTTACAAAATAAGGGTTTACAAAGTAATTTGAATAATTAGGGCAGCTGTGGTTATAGTTTGCCACCATCAATGTGAATTGTGCATTAATGTGTGAATGACCGTATGTTATATGAAGTGCTCTAGACTATATTAGCATCAATGTTTTTCCAAGAAGTAGCTCACTTTGCTTGTCATCACTTTCAAGGACTGCTTCAAGTGTAACTGTGTCAAGTCAAACAAGCAAACAATGAGTAGTGAAACTTAGAGTCAGTGTGATCAAGAAAGCAGCTGAACCACTTGTCCATGTTTGCCTTCATCCTTTGCCAGGAAAGCTAAGTCCTTGAAGGTAGAGCCCTAGTTACTTATTAATCAGGGCTCCAGGGTTAGAACCATGGATAACTAGGGTTCAAACTCGATTATCGAACTTGGTTGACCATGCAGGCCTGTGGACTTGCTTGGTCAACAGGCAACCATGTAGATTCAGAAAGGCATTAAACACCAGAGATAAAGACTTTAGAGCATCACGGTACGCTCATTGAAGGAATAAATTATTTAGAGCAGTCAACTTCTGCCACTTACATGGCAGCAGACAGTCTCACCTCCTTCAATCCTAAACTAGTACCTAAACTATTGAATCATTGATTTGGAGAGTCAATGACTTTCCCCAAACTCAATCGAGGTCATTAGACCATCTTAGACCTCCTTTAGTTTACACAGCTGGAGCAAATGCAGAATTTCCACCAATCACTTGTGATTAAGCTTGACAAGTAGTCTAACTTTGCACAGCAGGGGGTCAATTTTGGCATCTTTCTGGATTATATTAATCATAAGTTGTGGTACACATGGGGTCCTGTCCATGGCTACAAATTCAGATAGAGAGAACAAAAACACAAAGAAAAATACACTTTTTTCAATGATTTATTAAAAAAAGTGTATATCCCAACTCGTGATAAATATAATCCAGAAAGATGCCAATATTGAAAAGAAAATTCAATAACACTGACATAAACAACTGTTAAAATGACGATATCCTAGCATACTGTCACCTTACATTTAAAAAGATGCAATCAAGATGGGTTTATTCAGAGCTGCATGCTACATTTGTACTGACACCCATTACACAGTCAGACAAAGAAATAGTGATGGGGCAGATGACGAGAAACCTCGGCACATAGGAAGAGCAAATGAGATGAAACCTCGTGTTGGTGCATCTATATCACTTTAAGAAAAACCATTTGACCGATACAGTTCCTGATATAGTTCCCGTGTTGTTTGGATGTGAACGCGCCAAATTGCATTGATGAGGGAGAAACTGTGTGGAAATGTTTGGGTTTTGTTGGATGGAGATACTTTGTGTTCTTTGCTTTATGTTGGTTTTTGGCTCAACATGAATCAACAGAAGAGGAAGTTTTCTCCCGTGTGGGATCCTTTTGATCTCATCACGGAAAATTACTATTATTCCGTTCTCATTTCCACTTTTGATCATTTTTCTTTTGGATTATTCAAATTCCTTTCCATGGGACATTTGAGTTAGTTTACATGGATTAACTTTTATTTATATTGTAGTTGAAAAATGTAGGATTTGTGTTACTATAACTGGTGCATTTCCATAATGCTGAGGCATCAACGTGCGAGGTATTACACCAAAATATGTGACCCATCATTATCTGTGACTGCAGAGGGCGATAGAGAGCAGGTACAGCTTGAAGATCAGTAAGAAGTAGAGTATTTATTGAAACTGTCTTAATACTGATACAGATGGGATTGTAAACTTTATGGCTTCTTTATTACCATCACATTGACAGAGAAAATATAATTTATTACTTTGTATTTGACTCTGTAAATAAATAATTTGACTTCCCTGTTGTCAATTAAGGGACTCAGTTGACATTAGCATCATTATTGCTAATGAAAACAACACTGCTTCACTACAAAGACATCCATCATCAATCAAAATGTATTTAAATTGAAACCTTTTGCTCTTTACAGCTCTTTCCTCTGCAGCCACACTGACTGTCACTCCCAACCGATCTCAGTTCTTCCAGTATGACCAAATCACTCTTACATGTGCAACAAGCTCCAGTGACTGGAAAGTGAAGAGGATGATTGCAGACAACATTACTGAGGAATGTCAGTTCGGTTGGGCAAGACCTGGAAAATCTTCCTGCCACATTGAAGGTGCTGACCCAATTGACACCGGCGAATACTGGTGTGAATCTGAACGAGGAGAACTCAGCAACAGGGTCAATCTCAGTGTTACTGGTAATGGACATGCATCTTGTTTGAATGTACTCTAAGTGTGGTTATTTTAGTATTTTTAAGTTAATATAATTTTTATAAAATGGGTTTTATTTCAGATAAAAATGTGATCCTCGAGAGTCCTTCGTATCCTGTCTTTAAGGGACAAAATGTGGCACTTGGTTGTTTCTACAAAGAAAATGGCATCTCCACCTCAGACTTTGAAGCTGCGTTCTACAAAGATGACGTCTTCATTGGGAAAGAGAAACCAGGGAAAATGATGATTAAAGCAGAGGAAGGTTTCTACAAATGTGTCCATCCTTCTAAAGGAGAGTCACTGAAGAGCTGGCTGGCAGTGAAAGGTGATGATCTTTGTTTCATTCAGAACTCAGTGACCTTTAAGAAAAAGTGGATTTTGGTTAAAACCTTTAAGCAAAAATGTAACTCTCAGACTCAACCCCTCCATATGATTCACCTCAATCTCTAAAGTGTTGCTACTATAGAAGCCTGTTTTTCTTGGCTGTATTCTTTTATTTAAGTAGATATTTGCTGGGATTTACTGAAAGTTACATTTGTTCAAATTACATAAATGTTCTTACAGGAGTAAAATAATGTTAATTATCCTGTAATAATTTTCAGAATAATTTGGAAAAATGCTAATTTCTTTTCAGTTTATGCCAAAAAGTAACTTAAAAAGACACTCCAACAATAAAGGGAATAAGTAAAGTAACTTTTCAGTTACAATTTTACAGTATGATATACTGAATTATTCATAAAAGTTTAAAAAGTTTCTATCTGATGAAATCCAGCAGGTTTCCATGGACTTTCACAGGCCAGGTAAAGGTTAAGACGTCTGCAGACACCGTCAGCTGCAGTCCTGCAGCTTGAATTGTTGCTCCAACCTGAATCAATGACTGAATGAATGACTGAATCAATGACTGAATGAATGACTGAATCAATGACTGATCAATGACTGAATCAATGACTGGCTTGATTAAAACTCTTTTCAGATAATTAGAGTTTTAATCTTCTCTGTACAGTCGCTGCAGTTGCAGAACCGCATTTCTTCAGGTTCACAAACCCACTGGATGAATCTGATTCTGGTTCTTCCATTTTTTATTGTGATTGAACATTTTATAGCTTTTATTTGCCACAAATAAAATCAAATATTTAATTAATTTATTTTTTTGCTTACAGCTAGAGTTGTCCGAGCAGAAACTTCTCCTCCTTCTCTTCCTTCTCCTCTTTCTCCTTCTCCTCCTGGTTTTCCTTGGCGCAGAGTGATTTGTGGCAGCCTCCTCTTCATCCTCTACACCATCATACTAATCTTGTGTGTTTACACATACCGTAAATGGGCTCGAGGTGAGTTTTTATAAAATATTCTAGTAATGGTTTATCAAATGGAAAATTCTTCTGAAACTGTTTTCTGTCCTAATTTATCTCTGTTCCTGTTACCCTGGAATATCCAGGAGTTTTACTGAAGCTATTCTCCTCGGGCTGCCACCTTATCGTGGTGGAGGGGTTTGAGTGCCCCAATGATCCTAAGAGCTATGCTGTCGGGGGCTTCATGCCCCTGGTAGGGTCTCCCAAGGCAGACAGGTCTTAGGGGAGGGACCAGACAAAGTGCAGCCCGAAGACCCCTATGATGCAAACAAATTTTGGTTCTCGTGTTCCCTCGCCCGGACGCGGGTCACCGGGGCCCCACTTTGGAGCCAGGCCTGGAGGTGGGGCACGTTGGCGAGCGCCTGGTGGCCGGGCTTTAACCTATGGAGCCCGGCCGGGCTCAGCCCGAAGAAGAAACATGGGACCCTCTTCCAATAGGCTCACCACCTATGGGAAGGGCCGCAGGGGTCGGGTGCATTGTGTGATGGGTGGTGGCCGAGGGAGGGGGTCCTGGCGGTCCGATCCTCGGTTACAGAAACTGGCTCTTGGGACGTGGAATGTCACCTCTCTGGTGGGGAAGGAGCCGGAGCTGGTGTGTGAGGCTGAGAGGTTCCGGCTAGAAATAGTCGGTCTCACCTCGACGCATGGCTCTGGTTCTGGAACCAGTCTCCTTGAGAGGGGCTGGATGTACTTCCACTCTGGAGTTGCCCACGGTGAGAGGCGTCGAGCAGGGGTGGGCATACTTGTTGCCCTCCATCTTGGCGCCTGTACGTTGGGGTTCACCCCGGTGAACGAGAGGGTAGCCTCCCTCCGCCTACGGGTGGGGGGACGGGTTCTCACTGTTGTTTGTGCTTACGGGCTGAATGACAGTTCAGCTTACCCACCCTTTTTGGAGTCCTTGGAGGGGGTACTGGAGAGTGCCCCTCCTGGGGACTCCCTCGTTCTGCTGGG
>VMRN01000962.1:0-13014 GCA_010277015.1 Poeciliopsis turrubarensis | reverse complement strand
GGGAGAAATGTCTTTAGTCAGTCTGCTGGGAAACATTTAGTTTGAAATTAAGTACTTAGTTAGCTAATTAAACATTTAGTCTGCAACCGTGATATTTATAAAAGAATATCTCTGTGTTGTCCCGTCAACCTCTTGATTAGTATCACCTGTTCCTTGTTTCTGATTGTCTCCCTGTGCATTTAAACCCACCTGCGTTCCTTGTTCCTTCCTTCTTGTCAAATCTGTTGTGTCAAGCAGCCGAGTATTGCCTGGCCTTCTTGTCTTTTGTTGGAGCAGTTGCTACCAGTTTTGAGTCTTAGCCTTCCGCTCATTCTCTGCCACCTGGATTTTGGACTTTGTATTTCTGACAATTTCATTAAATTCATTCTTCATCTCAACCTGGGCCCACAGTGTCTTCCTCACCACTTTCAACACATTTCATGACAATAATTATGATAAAATTTAGACTACAATCTGTTAATCCACATTAAAGATCTCGATAATCAGTCATATGTTGTAACATGAATGCCTATGGAATAAAATGGGATGGAAATGGAACACATGTAAATGGAGAAACAGCCAAAAAATACTTTGAGGGTAAGAACTGATGTTTCATTCCTTCATCTGTGTGTGGGAGTGTGGATGGATCAGGTATCCAGGTGTTGATCAGAGTTTAGATTGATTGTATTTTAATGCTGATTATTAAATCAGGTTGAGCTTCCAGAAATGTTTCCTTAGTTTCCTGATGTCCTTTTAGGCTTGTTGAAAATCAGAGGATGAATATCTACTTTTTTTACTTGCTCGTTATTTTTCCTCTGATCTTCTGGGTTCCAGGAACTCTGCGTGTGCAGTGGAGTTTCAGAGATCATATATTTCCAGAGTTTTATCCAAAGAATTCAATGCAATACAGAATGTTACAACAGCATTACATCCAGATTATCAAAAAGTCCAACACATGACAAACATAGAATTACCTTTACGAATTGAAAGGAAAGACAAAAATGCATTTTTGGGAATCACTCACTCAGCACAAAGAGATTCTAACTTCTGCTGTAAAACAGACCATTTTATAAGAATGTTTAGTCCCCTCATTTAAATATATGCATTAGAAGGTGTGTCCTCTCCTTGCAGGGCTGTTCCAATGTTAATTTTATTACCTCCTGCTAAAGAGCCCCTAAAGGCAGATATATGGATTGTCAAACTGGGTCTTGCCGTACCAGGCGTCTCCTGCAGACCCTCCTAGATCAGAATTTATGACCTGGGCCTGTTTTTGGTTTTCTGCCTCAGTGCTTCCACTTAGAAAGTGTTTTTGTTTTATACAAATTGAAACAAAATCTAATGCTAAAAAATAGTAACTATATGTTTGAATTTAAAACTGCAGGATTGTCTATTTTGGAAAAGCTCTTTGAAATGCCTGAAATATTTTAAGAGTAAAAAATAATGGTTTTAATAATCCTATTGTATCTTAGTAATATAAATTGTATGCAAGTAATATGATTTAAAACTAACTAATTCAAAACATGCTGCTTAATGCTTAAGGAAATATCTTAATACGTTTGATTATACTTTGGAGAAGACTTTTCTTATACATTTAATGTTTCACTGAACTTTTGAACCAACACCAAATAATTTATTGATCCTGATAACAGCTACACTCCCTGTCTGCAAACCTCCTTACAGGAGTACCAGACTGCCTTCTCCATAGAAATTTATGTAAGTTCAGAGAGTCACCACTTGTCTTAGTTTGGATTTTATCTAAGTTTACCAGTCGTAAAGCCTACTCCTAAAAATTCATGCTACATCTAATATTTTTGTATGTCTCTAAAGGTTGAGTGTCTCTACAGTTATGCTAACTAAACTTATATTCTCAATAGGCTTCAGTGAGTTTCTTCAGGTTGTTACTGAGGGATTTCCTTTCTCCTCTCTGTTGGAGCTTTTCCTGTGTTTGGAGAAATGAGTTGTGCTGCAGCAGCACCAACTGTCCTTCCTACATCCACTGCAGTTTGCAATCCAGATGTTGGACTGTTCCTGTCTCAGTGGAGGACAATGTGTGTCTGAGAGACATGTAATGTCCATGTTTGCTGCTGAAAGAGACTGATGGTCTGACCCCCCTCCTCCTTTCAGGGTGGAGCCTGCTGGAGGCCGATTCTTGACTCCAGGTCTGAGGAAATGTAAGTGTGTTTTTCATCTGATTCATGACAACAAAGCAGCTCACATTCAACCATCTTCAAACTGTCACATCACTCATTCAGGAGTCAAAGTGCCAATAAATGATCAATAACTGCAGCTGGATTGTGTTTGTTCTCCATCAGATTCCTGTCAACTCACCATCGACACAAACACAGTGAGCAGGGACCTCAAACTGTCTGAAGACAACAGGAAGGTGACATTTGTGGAGGAGTTTCGATTATATCCTGATCATCCAGACAGATTTGATGTCTATTCTCAGCTGCTGTGTAGAACTGGTCTGACTGGTCGCTGTTACTGGGAGGTCGAGTGGAGAGGAAGAGTTAAGATATCAGTGAGTTACAGAAGAATTAAGAGGAAAGGAGACAGAAGAGACTCTTGGTTTGGAAGGAATGATCATTCCTGGAGTCTGAGATGCTCTGATATTGATGGTTACTCTGTTTGGCACAATGACATAGAAACTCGTCTCTCCTCCTCCTCTGACTCTAACAGAGTAGCAGTGTATGTGGACTGTCCTGCTGGCATTCTGTCCTTCTACAGAGTCTCCTCTGACTCACTGATCCACCTTCACACCTTCAACACCACATTCACTGAACCTCTGATTCCTGGATTTGGGTTCTCCAGGTCTGGTTCCTCAGTGTTTCTGTGCTGATTTGAGTCTAAAGAGTCTCAAGAGTCTATTGGAGGTACTAAAAATGCCTCCAATAACTCATCTATAACAGGATGAGAGACTTTCTTCGCAATTCTTTTGAATTGCGTAGAAAAGTTTCCCCATCTTTTAAAACTGGGATTATTCCAAGATCCACAGGTTGTTTTTTCTGTTTTCAGTCAAATATTCACAACAAATCTCAGGATGTTGTTTCTCTCTTGACTTCTTTTTCCTTTCATTCATCAGTCAGATTTCTTTGAATTTACTGCAGTTGTTCTCAATGGACATTTTCTGTTTCTGTTCCTTCTTATTCTCTTAAATACGTCTTGGATTCAAATGTTAAATGTTGCTTTTGTACATTTACTGCAGTTATAGTTCATATATTTAGTGAACAATAAACAAATGTTCTTCCTCTGCATTTGATTTATTTGTTGCTCATCCTTTTCTGTTCCTGTTTAAATATTAATAAGAATTTTTTTCAACACGTCTGACTTTCATAAATTTCTAATGTACATTAAAACATTCCTATCTTGAAACGAGTTGTTGAAGCGCAAATGACTGCTTTGAAGAGTAAACCGATGAAAATCTTTATATTTTCTATTTCATTCAGAACTGAAACTCAGAACCTGCAGAACATTTTTCATCTTAGAGATCCCAGGAAATCCCAGGAACTGGAAGATCAGACTAGAAAGATAATTGGAGATCAGTGTTGGACAGAAATGACCTGATTGCTGCATTTCTGCATAATTTCATGAATCTATTTTATCTGCTGCTGCTGACAACAGCAGGCATGACTCAGTCTAATGTGACCTAAAGAACAGGCCTTCTGATGGTTATGTTTTCAATTTGGTCATAAGAAGTACATATTTTTACAAAGACGACCTTCAAGCCTTACCCAGTTGAACCAGAGCTCCAGCAAAGTATCATGAGAACTTTGTGGAGGAAACCAGAACATTTGACCCAAAGTCAGACGGTTCACAGGAAATTCTACCAAAACCTGAGAAGATGGATGGAAACTTCTGAATCTGAAGAAAGTATTAAAAACGAATCCAATAAATATTTATATATAATTTCTCTCTTTCTTATCGTTTAATTATGACCTCTGACCTTAGCTGAGGCAGTGAGGCCTGCAGAGCTTCAGATGTGGTTCTGGTTCTTCTGGACCTCCTGGATGAGTCGTTGATGAGCTCTTGAAGTGGTTCTGGTGGGTCGGCCTCCGCTGGGAAGGTTCTCCACTGTTCCATGTTCTCCATGTGTGGATCCTGGTTCTACTGAGGTTTTCTGGAGTCCAGAACTGTAGAGATGGTTCTGAAACCGTTTCCAGACTGATAGATGTCAGAGACTTTGTTTGTCTGATAGTTTTGACTTTTTTTAACTGATATGTTGCTTTCAGAGATCTTTCATCCATCGGAGAGGTTCTGTTAAAATAATTGATTGTATCTGCAGGTCAGGTAATAATCAGGTCTGGGTTCACTGGGAGATTTAGCTCAAATTCCTAAAACATGTGGTTTAATCGCAGTTAGTTCATGATTTAACAAAGGAAGTTGGGTGTTCCTACTTTCATCAGTCCTCACATCCTGACTGACTTCAACCTAAAACTAGCTGAGCTTTGTGGGAAGAAAACATTCTGTCTTGTTTCTCTTCAGAAATGGAGGACGATATCTCTGCTCTCATTGCTGACAACTGCTCTGGTAGGTACTGTTGAGAATATAAGTCTAGTTAGCATAACTATAGAGACAGTTAACCATAAGACATACAAAATATTAGATGTAGCATGAATATTTTGGAATAGACTTTACATAAGGCAAACTTAGATAAAGAGCCAAACTAAAACAACTGGTGACTCTGAACTTACATAAATTTCTAAGGAGGGTTTTTAGACAGGCAGTCTTGTACTCCCATAAGGAGTCTGCAGACAGGCAGTGTATCTGTTAAACAGGATCAATAAATTCTTTGGTGTTGGTTCAAGAGTTCAGTGAAACTAAAAAACTTTAAAACGTCTTCTCCAAAGTATAATCAAATGTATTAAGATATTTCCTTAAGCATTAAACAGCATGTTTTGAATTAGTTAGTTTTTAACCATAATATTTGCATGCAATTTATATTATTGGAATACAATAGGATTAGGAAAACTATTTTTACTTTTAAAATATTTTAGGTATTTTAAAAAAAAAAGAGCTTTTTTAAATTAGATTTCAAACATAGTTATTGTTTGGCATTAGATTTTGTTCCAGTTTGTTTAAAATAGAAACCACTTTCTTGTTGAAGCACTGAGGCAAAAAACCAAACAGGCCTAGGTCATAAATTCTCCTCTTGAACGTAAAGGAGGCGGCTGGTACGGCAAGACCCAGTTTGAGAATTACTCTTCTTCTCTCCATATATTTGCTTTTGGGTTTTTAGCAGGTCTCAGAGGAGGTAATAAAATTAACATCGGAACAGCTCTGCAAGGGGAAGACACACCTTCTAATGAATATATTTAAATGAGGGGAATACACATTCTTATAAAAAGGTCTGTTTTACAGCAGAAGATCGAATCGCTTTGTGCCCGAGTGAGTGGTTCCCAAAAATGCATTTTTGTCTTTCCTTTTCAACTCATTGCAGATAATTCTATGTTTTGTCATGTGTTGGACTTCTTGATAATCTGGGTGTAATGCTGATGTAACATTCTGTATTGCATTGACTTCTCTGGATAAAGCTCTTGATATATCTGAAGTCTGATGTCGTATGATTGTTCTTTAACATTTTCCACTGCGCATGCAGAGACTTTTGGATCTGGGAAACCAGAGGAAAATTAACGAGCAAAGTGAAGTTATTCCTCTGTTCTCAACAGTACCCGGCTGGGTTTGCTAAGGACGATGCCCCTTGTGCCGTTTTTTCCTCCATCATTGGGCGACTCAGACACAACGTAGGAACTGGACTGCCTTCATCAGTCTCAGGTGTGATGGTGTAACAATTTGACTGACTGAGTTTGTGTGCAGGGTGTGATTGTGGGAATGTGCTATAAGAACAGCTTTGTGGGAGACGAGGCCCAGAGCAAGAGAGGCATCCTGACTGTGAAGTACCCCATCGAGCGTGGGATCGTCACCAACTGGGATGACATGGAGAAGGTGAGTTAAAGCTGAGGATACTTTACATACCCTTTAACATGAGACTGTTGGTTCAAACAGTGAATTTAAAGTTTGCTTCTGATGCTCTGGGTTTATCAGTGACTATAGCAGAAAAACATGGCTGGGTTTAAAGCTCAGTAGCTGCTCTGAAAGTTTGTTGATACAAAGACTGTTGCCCTAATTTGAAGCCATTAAAATCTTGGCATTTTGTCCTTCATAAAAGTTGTACTGTCTTAACTTGTGGTGAACCTGAACTCTTTAGATCTGGCATCACACCTTCTACAACAAGCTCTGTGTCACTCCGGAGGAACATCCGGTCCTACTGACAGAAGCTCCTCTCAGCCCCAAAGCCAACAGGGAGCAATTGACCCAGGCGAGTTCTGACCCTGCCCAGTTCACAGGAGAAACTTTCTTCCACTTTGTTATCTATAAAGAGAAGTGAGACGAATCCTCTTTTTGTTCCAGATCATCTTTGAGATGTTCAACTCTCCTTCCATGTATGTGGCTATCCAGGCTGTCCTATCGTTGTACGACTCTGGTCATGTCACAGGTTAGGAAATTATTAAACAGATTTCGCTTCTGAAGTGACTCATGACTGTTTCACTTACTGACTTGCATTTTAATCTGGCAGGTACTGTGGTAGATTCTGGTGAAGGTGTCAGCCATACTGTGCCAATCTATGCTCTTCCTCATGCCATCCTGCATCTGAATCTGGCTGGCAGAGATCTGACAGACTACCTGATGGAGATCCTCCTGGAGAGAATTAAAGCAATCTTTACGGCTTGACCTTTTATCTGCTATGACCTTTTATTCTGACTTAAAGCTGAGCATGAGATTGTGTGCAACATCAAGAAGCTCTGCTATGTGGCTCTGGACTTTGAGCAGGACATGCAGATGGCAGCTTCCACCTCTTCTCTGGAGAAAAGTTATGAGCTTCCTGACGGTGAAGTCATCATCATAAGCAAAGAGTGGTTCTGCTGTCCAGATATAAACTCAGTTACAAGAACTCTCACAAAACATTAAATTCAAGTTGATGATTGAAATGAAATCAGGGTTTCAATCTGGATCAGCAGAACCTCCTCAGCTGATCCTGGTTTTAACCAGAGACTGTCCTCACTCTGCTCACCACACTAACATCATGATCAATGATTATATAGGAGCTACAGTTTAGTTAAATTTTTCTGATTATTTACTGCAGAATGAATAAAGCAGCTGTTCTGTTTTCTGAGCTCATTTCTCATCATGATCCCATTATTTTCATCAAAACTTATTTTCCTCCTCATGAAGATTTTATTGTCTGGTTTCACTTCAGATCTACTTTCTGGTTATTCCACTTCAAAAGAAGAAACTAAAAACCATGTGAGTTGTGGCATCATCAGTCACAAAATCCCTGACATTTACTTTCAGTTTGAAAGTCAGTCTGTTGTTCAGATGTTCTTCTTCAACTCTTCTGACCGTTTGAACAAACTGTAAGTCTGCTTTGTTTCCTACTTAAACTTTGTCTTCAGGAACTTTGCTGTTTGTTTTTGTTCTGAAGTTTGGAGAAAAGATTCACTTTTGATTTCAGCTCAAAGTTTCATTTCTTTTCCTTGTAAAGGTTAATTTTCAGGATTATTAGATTAGTGATGAATTGCAAACAAAATGAACAGCTGATGTTTCTTTGTTTCTTTTCTCTGAACAATCTGCTTCATATGTCTATAACCTGAAATCAAGAATAGCAGATTGAGCCAGTATTTTTCAGATATCCTGACTTAATAAAGCCTTCATTTTGTTTCACAAAAGCAGCAGCACATAAGTTACTATGGCAATTTATCCTGTGCAACTAGCCAGCTCCAAATCACTCTAACATTCATAATTAGTTTAGCTTCGTGCCTCACACCTATCAGAAACCAGTGTGTTTGTCATTGCGTCCACCTTCTTATGTGCATGTTTGGGTCTTTTTTTTCACCATGCATTAAAATACCGCAAATTCATTTTGGTATTCAGTCATGTACAACTTGCATTTTAACATCATGATGGTAGAAAATACTATTACCGATTTTAAAATGATCCATGTTTTACTGTTTTATTGTGTCCCTGAAGAATGCTGTTGTAAGTTTGTCTAAAGACAGAGTGTGAGGCTGTAACAAACCTCTGCACACGAAAAGGTGTTTTTTATGTTATGAACTTAAAAAAACAGAACATGTGGTTCAGGAGCAGGAGAAGTGGGACAGCAGAGGGAGAGGGTGATGGTGGTAGGATGGTCCCAGCACAGGTAGCCCAAGTGAGCAACGCAGCTACCTGGCTCATTGGCTCATACATGTCATGGGGAAAGGAGCAGGAGTAGTGAGAGAGAAGAGGGAGCAGGTGATGGTGGTAGGCATCACCAGATCCAAATCGGGTTGTGGGAGCAGAGCATCTTATTCATAACATCCAGGATAATTTGAGATAGCCAGCCTTTCATGACTGACACAGGGGGAGCCAGATTCAGATGACAAAACTACCATCACTACCTTATTCACTACCAACAGGTAGTGATGATGACCTGCTGATACAGAACTCTGCTGCTCGTGTTCTTACTAAAACCAAGAAGATGGAGCACATAACACTAGTTTCAAAGTCCATACACTGGGTCCCTGTAGCTCAGAGAATAGACTTTAAAATACTGCTTTTAAAGTATTTTGGAACATAATTTGAAACATAATTGATTACGTATTTAGCATCTTAATGTAATGTTTTCATTTTTGATTCTATGTAGCATGACTTTGTGTTTCTGATGCTGTAAATCACTTTGAAATGCCTTGCTGCTGAATTGTGATAAACAAATAAAATGTGATTGATTGATTTTGATTAACGATAATTTGATTTGGATAATTGTGGATCATTTATTTTTGGATTAACTCTGTTAAGTTTCCCAACAGCCTTAAGGTCTTACTGTTACATTTCAATGGCATCTCCAGACAGCCAAACTGATTATCAGTCTCGCTGAGCTGAGTTGGCAACTTCTCCAAGGTCTGTTCCTTCTTGCCAGCAAGTTTCAGGAACTGCAACTGAGCTGTGGTTGTCCACAAGGATTGCTTTCTGTTTGGTTCTCCTCACACAGCATATGAGTCTGCGTGTTCACAGCAAAGCCTCTCAAACGCCAGAATAGCTGCCAATATTACCATACCATACTTTATTTATAAAGCACTTTAAGACAACCAACAGCTGATACAACGTGCTGTACACAATAAAAACAAATAAAAACTCTTACAGTTTAAAACAAACAAACATACAATGTCAAACTAGATCTCGCTGGAATTGAAAGCCAAGTAAAACAGATGTGTTTTAAGATGAGCTTTAAAAGTGGACAGTGAAGGGGCCTCTCTAACCTGCAAAGGCAGGTCATTCCATAACTTAGGATCCATGACAGAGAAAACCCTGACCCTCTGAGCTTCCTTCTAGATCTCTGTACCTCCAGGAGCAACTGATCTGCAGACCTGAGAGACCGATAAGGTATGTAAGGGTGAAGAAGCTCAGTGAGGTAAGTCGGGGCAAGATTATGTAGTGATTTAAAAACAAACATAAGAATTTTAAAACGGATCCTAAAATATACAGGCAGCCAGTGAAGTGAGGCCAGGACAGGAGTTACATGCTCTCTCTTTCGAGTTCCTGTTAAAAGTCGTGCAGCCGCATTCTGAACCAGTTGCAGACGTGAGAGCAGTGACTGACTGACTCCCAGATATAGAGAGTTGCAATAATCCAGTCGAGTCGAAATAAAAGCGTGGATCACTGTTTCAAAATGCTGCCTGGAAAGAAAAGATTTCACTGATGCCAATCGCCTCAAATGATAAAAACTGGACTTAACCACAGCTCTATTTGGATGTCCAATTTAAAATCACTGTCCACCTTAAAACCAAGGTCTGTAATAACAGGTTTAAAATACACCTCCAAGGGTCAAAGGTCAACAGAGGAGGACTCACAGGAGCCACTGGGTCTGAACACCATCAGCTCTGTTTTCTGTTCGTTAAAATTTAAAAAGTTCAAGGCCAACCAAGCTTTAATATCACCTAGACATGCCAGGAGATGTTTGATGGACTGGACATCTTTCTGCTTCAGGGGCAAATAAATCTGGCAATTGTCAGCATAACATTTTTATCATATATATTTATAATATCATAACATATTTATCAAAATGCGGAGCTGTCCACTGACCACTACCTGGTGGTGAGTTGGCTCCGGTGGTGGGGGAGGATGCCGCTCAGACCTGGCAGGCCCAAACGTGTTGTGAGGGTTTGCTGGGAATGTCTGGCATAGTCTCCTGTGAATCAGAGCTTTAACTCCCATCTCCTGCAGACCATTGAACACGTTCCCAGGGAGATAGGGGACATTGGGTCTGAGTGGACCATGTTCTGTGTCTCCATTGAGAAGCCATGGTCTTGAGCCAGAAAAGGCTTCTCCAGGTTCGGGGGGGTGTCTCCTGCCCCAAGTGGAGGAGTTTTAAGTATCTTGGGAAATTGTTCACAAATGAGGGATGAAGGGTGCAGGAGATCAACAAGCGGATTGGGGCAGTTTCTACCATGTGCCAGTCTGTCGTGGGGAAGAGAGAGCTGAGTTAAAAAGCGAAGCTCTTGATTTACCGGTCAATCTACATTCCCACCCTCATCTATGGTCATGAGCTTTGAGTCATGACAGAAAGAATGAGATCATGGATACAAGTGGGTGAAATGGGTTTTCTCTGTAGGATGTCTGGGCTCTCCCTTAAAGAAAGGGTGAGAAGCTCAGTCATCCTGGAAGGACTCAGAATAGAACCGCTGCTCCTTCACATCTCGAGGAGCCAGTTGAGGATGCCTCCTGGACGCCTCCCTGGTGAGGTGTTTTGGGCATGTCACACCAGGAGGAGGCCCCGGGTTAGACACAGGACCCGCTGGAGGGATTATGTCTCCCCCTGGCCTGGGAATGCCTCGGGATTCCCTTGGAGGAACTGGAGGAAGTATAAGTCAGGGCCTCCCTTCTGAAGCAGCTACCCCGTGAACCAACCCAGGATAAGCTGAAGAGAATGGATGGATGGATGGATGGATGATGTGCTTCAATTTTTCACAATTCTCCATTGTGAAACATATAAAGAATTTATTTGTTTGATGTAAGGTATAGAGTATACAATTTATCCATTGTGGCATCAGTGAACCTGTGATTTATCTCATGGTCTCAAAGAAATCTGTGAATGAGCATTCATCTGATTTATTTAGACCTGGCTCAAGATAGTCACACTTCCTGAGATAGGTTTGGACTTTGTGAAATGGAAAAAACTACAATGTACAGATGGTGCTATGTCAAGCCTGGCTTTATCTCGTATCCGAGATAAGACTCCTCTTTCATGAAAGACTCCTCATGTCTCCACAATTAAACTCATACACAATTTTCTGCTACTTCCTTGAAAATAAAATATTATTGTTAAAATGTGTTCCATTCAGTCAGTCATTAAATATTTATGGAGCACATGTTCAGTTCTTGATGTTCAGTCAGGTTGAATCAGTGAAGGTAAATGTTGCTCCATGTCTCCATCTAGTGGACTGATAGTAGAAGTGCAGCAGCTGATGGCAGCTTCCTCTGCCTCTCTGCTGTCTGACTGCATTCACCTGACACTGATATGAAGCAGAGAAGAAGAGCCAATCAGAGGAGGAGCAGCTGATCTTTTTCCAGCACTAATGATGTAAAGGATGATCAGAGTTGATGTGCAGATGAATGATGTGTGTTTCCTCTGCAGGTGAAGCTAGAAAGTGTGTGTGAGCTGATGTGGATTCAGCAGCATGGATCAGTGTGAGGACAGAGAGGAGGGAGTCCCTCCCTCTGAAACCACTCTGTGTGGGGAAGATGAGAGTCAGAGCAAAGGTCAGAGGTGAGGTCACCATCTCTAACTGTCCACAGCCCTTTTCACACAGCGTTCACTATATCAGGCCAGAACAGACGTGGTGATGAAGCTGCTGCTGCTCCTCTTTGCTGATTAAGTTTTAATCATCATGTTTCTGTCAGGATCCATCAGAGACTCAAACCAGAACCAGAACCAGAACCCAGCTGTGTGTCCTTTAAGAGTAACAGGTCAAAAGATCAGATCATTGACTTTAAATCTCCTGGATCTCCACCATCAGAGAGGTGAGATGTTTCTAATTAATGTAAGTGTGGAAACTGAACCAGTATCAACGCAAATGTTCCCAGTTTCTTTATTTATTTATCTCAGTTACGCCCAAAATAGAGTGTTCCCTACAATGTCACTTCTTTTAACTTTAGCTTCGCATGCGTGTATGTGTGTGTATTTATGTACATACAAGCATCCAAATAGCTAAAAGAGATAGACAAAAACACAGAATTATTTATTCTCAACAGGATTTCCATGATAAATTTTACAAACTCATTATACCCAGGAGAGGACCACACATGGACACACACCCATGCAATCAATCAATCAATCAACCAATCAACCAATCAATCAATCAATCAATCAATCAATCAATCAATCAATCTTATTTATAAAGCATCCTTCTTATTAAAAACAGCTCAAATTTCTCAGACCTCCTCCATGTCCACATCACCTCAGATCTAGTCATCAGAACCTGATGGATGTCCCACACTGTCCTGAAGACCTGTGTGGACAGAGCCTTCACTTCCACTGTCCCCAAGCTCTGGGAAACTGTCTCCACCAGCATCAGATCTGCTGATAGTTTGGACTGTTTGAAATACAAAATCAACTTTTTAAAATGGTTACTGGATTATTCTGGTGTTACTGGTATTCATCAGTGTTGATCATTTTCCTCTTTCTAAAATTGAATTGTGTTCATGTGATGCTCTGTTTTTCTATATTAAGGACTTTTAATGTGAAACTCCAGGTGATTTCCTCTGTGAATACTGCTGGATGAATATTTCATGACTTCCTAATTGTTCCTGGTTCCTCCACAGAGTGGACCAGCAGAGCTCAGAGGTTCCCAGGGGTCCATCTGCCCAGCAGCATGAAACACAGCTGGACTCCATATTTATGGTCTGTATATGAACAAAAACTACTTTTCCATGAGTTCTGTTCAAAGTCACCTTCATGCTGCACTTTGTAGACCAGAGGACTGTCAGTCTGTCCAACATCCA
>VMRN01000959.1:0-13075 GCA_010277015.1 Poeciliopsis turrubarensis | reverse complement strand
TCTCTCTCTCTCTCTCTCTCTCTCTCTCTCTCTCTCTCTCTCTCTCTTTCTATATATACATATATATGTGTGTGTGTCCATTTAAGATAAAAACACCTTTATCTCTCAAGTGTTTTAGCCAAAACTCTCAAGTGGTAATTTTAGCTTCACCTGGTTCAGATTTACTAAAGGAATGCAAAGTTATTGCAATTTATGCAATACAATGTTAATTTTCTCATTAAAAGAATCTTTTAATGTACTTCTAAGATAGAATGAAAAAGGCTTAAGAAGTGGTTCAAGGAAAAAATCTATATTAATCATCAGAAAAATTGATAAATTATTCCTTAGTTGCATCCACAGTCAAACTAAGTGTCATTCTGGCTGCCTGTCTAACTGTGGCTTGCAGCTAAATTGCTGCCAACTATGCAGTAATACATGGTGAAGAAGAAGAAACAACATTAAGGAGGAGTGAAAAATACATTCAGGTTGAGCTGGAATTAAAAGAAGGAAACATAAAGAACCCCGAGCCGCCCTTATCTTCTCACAAGTGTGAAATCTTCAGCAGTCTGGAGAGAAATGTGTCAGATAATTGGTGACAGATGATCACTGTTGATTTATGTAGTTTAAACGGCGAAGCAAACCATGAAGAATTTCATAAATATGAGGAAAGATTGTTTCCAGTATCAAATACTACAGAGTGTCATGTAATTTTCAGTGGCCGTCCATTCACTGTCACAGCTGGAAGCAAAATGATCACGTCTCCTTTTTGAAAAAATAATCTTCACATGGAGAGAATAGAGAATTCACAGCAAATTATTGCAAATAATCCAGATTGTGTGTTTTCTTTGCTGCTGGAAATGCTGCTACAATATTGACAAGCTTTACAGTCTGTAATAATTTAGTTTTCCAACCTGCAAACATCAAATATGCACTGCAAAAAGCAAAATCTTATTTATTGAAGTATTTTTGTTCTAGTTCAGGGGTGTCCAAAGTGTGGCGCAGGGGCCATTTGCGGCCCCTGGACTAATTGTGAGTGGCTCCTGACTGCAGCTCAAAAACGATGCAAATTTGAGCCCCTGGTTCAGATGTTTGATATAGACGGAGACTTTCTGTCTCTAATTCGGACAAAATGATCACAAGCAAGTCAAATGTTGGTTTCAGCACAAAGGATTTGCTTTTTCTCTTCAAGAATCACAAACTTTTACTCAAAAGCAGATTTTACTTCACCAAAACCTTCTATTAATTTTATACATTTAGCTAAATACAGGGATTATTTTCAAAGACAGAGTGACCTAAACTTTATTTTAGAATCAGTTAAATTGTGTCATTGATGAAAATCTGCATAAACCCTTAAAGTTTTTAATGCAGAATAATTTCCAGCAACTCGTCTGAATACTTGATCTGTTTAGTTGAAGTATTGAATGTTTTATTTTTGAGTTGGTTAAAAAGAAAAAAACGCAACAATTGTGGCCCATTTGAGAAAACGTTTGGACAGCTCTATTCTAGGTTTTCATGAAAATAAATTAAAACTAACTTACAGGTAACCTTTCAGCAACATACAGGAGGTCGTTTACAGTCAATAATTCCTTAATTTTGGTGAAAAAGTTTCACTGGCGGATTATTTCACTTCTATTTTTCCTGTGTGATAAGTGAAATAATCCGCCATTTTTAAAATCAATATTAAGTAAATATTGACCTTAAACAAGCTCCTGTGTCTTGCAGAAAAGTCATCTGTTAGTTTTTTCAAGTGTACTAAAACATTTACAACAGAAACTAGAACATAAATACTTATGGTTTTGTGTTTTTGCAGAGTGAGACATGATTTATGTCATGGAAGTTGTCACTTGGTGAAACTTTTGTTCTATAACATGAAACGCAGCCAAAAGGCCAATTCCTGACTTCAAACAACGATGCGCCTCCTGATTACATCCTGTTGTTTATTATCTCCTATTAACACACGTTGCCTGTTCAGAATGACTTCTGGTCGCATTTCAATCTTTAGATCTGTTGCCAGCTGCAGCTTCCTGTTTTGACTCAAAAAGCAATAATCTAAAGTGGTTAAACAACTTGGAGGAAGCCATCTGAAGCGCTGCTGTCACTGCTGAACCCGAGGGAAATGTCAAACTCAGGGTGCGTCAGGATTGGGCGTGCTGAACCTGGATTAACGTCTAATATTAGGCTGAGGGCAGGTTCAGGTAAGTCTGAAACTGGTGGAAAAAAAAAACAATTATCACTTCCTGTCTGGTTTCAAAGTAATATAATTCTGAATGAGTCGACGCGAATGGCATCCACCGTTAGCATGCGGCGATAAAGACAGGTTTGAATGGAACGCACTGTTAACTGAAAGGATTAATGCAAGATTTACCTTGAACGGTCGGGTGACTTAGAAGAGAGCGTGAGGATAACTCGTCTGGGATGTTCATGCAAAAACTAAGCAGCGCACACGCAAATGAAAGTGCATGAAAAGTGCACGTATTCTGCCTCTCCTCCCTGTGTTTCTCTTTCGCTCACACGCATGCACAACCCCGACTTCCTCCTGTTGTTGTGTGTGTTTTGTCAGCCTAATCTCGGTTCTAATCCTCACACTGCTGCCAGACAGACAGGCCCACCCAGGTGAGCGAGCCTGAACCCGGCTACGAGTGTGTGTGCATGACCGTGATTGCACAGGAAAAACAAACAGCTGGTGGATGTTTTAGGCTAAATTATAGAAAGTGATTTCTTTGGTTTTTGCTTTTCTTAGTCTCACCTCAATGTTCCAGGGTTCATACTCTTCATATTGCAAAAATTAAGCACTTTCAAGCACTTTTCAAGGTAGTTTTACACTTTTCCAGCACCACACTTTGGAGATAAAACAATTCAACTACAAAACACTAAACACGTAATTCATTATTACATGATGTCATTTATTACTGTTAATAATGTACAGAAGGGATAAAGTAAACTTAAAAAACTACAAATTTTGTGTTTTTGACACTTTACCGATCCAAGAACAAAACACTAAACTCAGTGAAGTTCATTTGTGTGACACATTTCAGCAACAATTCAAACTTTATGAAAACATCAGCAACACATCACCGTCACCGCCAGGGTGAAAACCAGAGACAAACATTACATTTTCTTAAAATCAATGACGCACATCAAAAATACTGGTCAATGTGTCACTTATTATGTCTCAAAAGCAGCTCTAAACAGCTGGGCTTTTAGAATGGATTTAAAGGCGCTCTGTGTTTCGGCTGTTTTGCAGTTTTCTGGAAGTTTGTTCCAGATTTTGAGGCATATAGAAGCTGAATGCAGCATCGATATGGAGATCCAGACCAGAACCAGAAGAAGATAAAAATCCCCCATTTCAATAATTTGAATGTATAAAATATAAGCCAACCACATTTCATTCACACAGATCAAAACGTCCTTGCGTTATTAGCAATAACAAATATTCATTATATTTAAAGAATCCATTCAAATGGTGTAAGATGAAGGACGTTGCTGCTTAAATTTGTTGAAACGTTTCAAACACAATTACAAAGAAACTCACAAACCAACCCTCTAATAACTAAGTTTCTCAGTATTTGGGAATTAGAAATAATTTTGGAAATTAAGGCTTACCAAAACAAGAAACGTTTAGTCTGATTTAACTTCAGACAGCAGAAAATAAAAAAGTATTTGTAAATGTCTGATTTCATCTGTAAATAATGTAAATAAATTTAGAGGAACGCTAAAGCACTAAAGCAAAGCAAAGATTATATCTGCTTTAAAAAAAACTACAACGGTTGAGCTCTAACTAAACTTTGACATTTATATTAATGTTTTATAGTGTCTGTTTCATTTTGTTCCTGTATGTTTCTTGTTTGAAATTATGAAAAAGAAAGAGCGAGAATGTGAGGAGAGGAAATGGTAACAGTTAACAGTCACTTCAAAATAAGAGCCTCGATATAAGCTATAAACGAAACTTTAACATGGATGTCAAACTTTAATCAACTGAACGTTTATAAAAAAGCCAATTAAATTAGTGCTTTAGAATTTATCTGATAGTTAATTTAGGGGAAGCCAAGAGCACTAAATGTTTCCAATGCTAAAGCACTAAACAAAAACCAGCTTGCTGTTAGCGCATCTGTGCTGCTTCAGAATAATACAATCTGAGATGGGCGTTGATTGATAAAATACTTCATCAGAAGAATAAATCAGTTTTTTTTAAAATAAAGATTTGATGTTGATTCAACCTTGTCATGAAATCACAAAACTGACTTTTATTCAGTTATTTAGATTTTGCAAAGGGGTGACATTTTCCACAGAGAGGCAGCAGTCTGAATGTATGAAAGATGGGAAGCAGTAAAAGTTTTTTTCCCCTCCTGTAACTTTTGGCCTCCTGCGCCGCAGCAGGACTAAACCAACGCCTTGGGGAGCAAACGGCGTAAGAGATCAACAAACTTTCAGGCCGACTAGCAGAAGCATGTTTCTGACTGGATAGCGTGTCAGCGGTTGGTGACTACATCACCGAGCCGCCAAAGATCAAAGATTTCACAGAGACACGCAGATTAATTTGTTTTTGTGTGACCATGGCATAGGTTTGATAAATACAGCGTCAGCACAACAACTGTAGGTGGTCTGATGAGTTGGATGAATCAGGCGGATTTCATGTACTTAAGACCTTGTCCTGGTAAGCTTGTTGCTGACAGCAGCCCTGGATATGGAGGCAAGAAATTAATTGCTGCATACATTTCAAACCAAAATGGTTTACACACCGTCTTCTCAGAAAAGGAGTAGAGGGCCTGAAGAGGGTGAATAAAGCCATTTCTCCCCAGAATATCTGAAGAGATTTTGTGTTCTTGACGGATAAATTATCTACAGTGACAAACAAGCGACATTGTTGTTTTTTCTTCCTCTGCTCATGACCTGACCTTTTCTTTGTGCTTCTTGATTGTCTGAAACAAACAGCAAGGTCACAGAAATCTGAAAGCTGTTCATGGACATTCGTAGAGATGGGGGCCAGTGGATACATTTGATCAAATCCCAGAAAATTCATTACTCGCCAAGTCGTAGAGCCGTTTGGATGGTATTAATTATGCTTTACAATTATGTTCTTAACTTATAAAACTGATCATTTCCCAATCCATTCATATTCTTTTATTTGTGAAAATGTCTGCAAGCAGATGTGCAATTATACAATCGTACATCTTTGACAAGCAGAAGTTTGGCCTCCTGCACAACCACCAATAATGCAGTCAGTGATTTCTAGATGATAAAACAACAATTAAACACTTGTCTGTTCCAGCAGCCATTTCACAGCACATACAGCAGTAAAACCAGCTGACCAAATGTGTTACAGCTCAGCTTCGGTTGCTACGTAACAACCGAAGCTGCTAGGCAACACAGCAGCGAAAGTCAAATGTGATCTAATGATCATGAGATTTTTAGAATGGTTTATTTTTCAGACACCAAAGAAGTTTAACTTAGTGTCAAAAAACAGAGTTGAGACACAAATAGAATTTTAAAAACCCACAAAAAGTGAATTTCGCACCACAGGGTCCCTTAAATGTGAAAGAAATGGTCAGAATGCAGGGAAATAGTTTAAAGCTACATTTCTTTGGGTGATTATGAACATTGAACTCAGATTTTTTTAAGTTGGAATTTCATTTCCTGTTTCCGGAAATGGAAACTAAAAAATGTGCAAAGAGAGGGAAACATGTGGAGCTTCAGTCATTTTAGATTTTGTCCATTTTGTGCAGTGCATTCGGGATGAAGGGTGTAAAAATAACGAGACTTTCAGGATGAAGTTAGAGAGTTGCAAGGGATGCTAAATGTCATTTTGTCCACCATAATTAGTGATGATAAAAGCTACATAACGGATCCATTGAAAAATGCAGAATATGCAGAAAAGTTATTCTTCCCAAAATATTGTTTAACAACAGTTAAGCAATATTAAACAATATTTTAACAAATATTGTTAAAATGAAATATTTTAACAATAATATTTGTTAAAATAACAAAATATTGCTAAACAATATTTTGTTTAACAACAAAATATTGTTGTCAAACAATATTTTGGGAAGAATAACTTTTTTTTTTTAGAAAATAATTTGCATTGAAATGGCAAATCTAACCATTATGTGTTATTTTACATGACAGTAAGTGTCTGATGTTCTCGTTTCACAGTACAGTAGGTCTGACCTTTAATATACCTAAAACAAAAACTGGAGAAATAAAAATTATTGTTAAAATATCTTAAAACTGAGAAGAGAATCACAGTTTTGTGATTTCCAAAACTGTCAAACCAGATTTCTGCCCAAAAAACGAAGGAAGCATATTAAGACGAGTATTTTATCCACTAACTAAACATTTGTTCAAGTTCAAGAGAGAAACCTTATGTTTAGGACACATGCAATACAAAAATGCTCCTAATTACACGGTGTCAAATGTTTAAACACCCACATATACAGGAAAAAGTATAACTTTGAAGATTTCTCCTAATTTAATCCATGTCTTCACCATTAAAAGCTGAGTTGCATTTTATATTAACTAAGACATGCAGCTACAATTCTATATATCACATATGACAAACAGCTAATCCCTATTTGTGCCTTGCCAAGCCTGTCACAATTTAAGCTGTGGTTGCATTATGGCCAGTGGCAGGTAAAGTGCAGTAAGCCTGACTGGATTTGGCAGCAGTGTGAGACACAGACCTTAGTGTTTCCTTCAAAAATGAAAGATATCCCCCACTTGAAAACTGACACCTTCTCTTGCAATTGTCGCCAGAAAATTAGAGCTTCTTACGGAGAAGCAAAAAGTTAGAAACCATCTGAGGACTTCAGCTGAGGTGCAGCTCTGATAATGTTCACTGAAGTAAAACCTGCTGCTAACTTCAAAATAAAGATGATCATGTGTAAAAAATTCACATCTAGAAAGTAAAGCTTTGATCTAAAAAACCTGCATATCCATTCATAAGTGTTAGGCAGAATAGGCATAACAAATTGTGGAAACCGATAATTGAAAGCGAAAGACATGCACTACTGATCATATGGCGTTCCTCCTCATGCATAATTAAATTCTTGCCTGTTTTTGTGCTTCCATTTGGGTTTAATTGGCTTCTACAAACACCCCAAAAAAACCATGCAGCTGTTTTTAGGCAGCAAGTTAATGCTTTTTGGTGTCTAGAAAATAAGCGCTTTCAAAAACATTCAGAATGTAACATAACACAACAGCAGGCACTGCCCTGTTACATAGCAACTCCAGCGAAGTCCAGCAGGTTTGGTCAGATGGTTTCACTACTGTATGTGCTGTACAATGGCTGCTGGAAAAAACGAGTGTTAAGTTGTTGACATACCAGACAGTGTGCGTCACACCAGCCCTGTTTATTATTTTGCTTTAATCAAACTCCAATCTGTTTGTCTACAAAGTCTGGTTCGTTTGGGGAGGTGGGAACGCGTAGTCAAATTGATGTGGACCAACAAAGAAAACCTTGGGCTCAGTTCCGTTGAAGTTAATTCAATGCATGTGTGAACGCCAAGCGGACCGGAGACCGCTCCAAAAGCAGGAAGTGAACCACAGTGGGGGAATTCTGGGTAAACACAACCAAGACAAATACGCTAAGCTAATGCTAGTGCTAGCGAGAGATGAGACCTTTTAGGAACTCCAAAAGAGAAATCCTACAGCTGCAAAAATCTGATGCTACTTTAGTTATTTTGTGGAGAGGGATATTGCGCTCAGTATCTTCTGAGGTTTTATGTTGTTTCCTTAAGTGGCTTTTGGTGCAGCGCCCCCACAGGCGAGGAGGGGAACAGGTTTTGTAGCTAGTTTGGTTTGGTGGATCCAATGGAAACAAACTGCAGCAGCAGCAGTTGAACCGAGCTTACCGGACTAACGGATGAAAACACCCTTTGCATTCTTGCTTGTTTGTGCAGGAGGCTCCACTTCTGCTTTTCAAATATGTACAGTTATATAATTATGCATCTGTTTGCGTTAAGGGATGTGGCCAGCAGCAGCCTATCTGGATTTAAAGTGACAGAGGCTCCAACAAGCTCAAAGTAGGCAGACTGAGCAGAGTAAAATCTAATTTTCTCAGAATGATTATTTTGCAAAAAATGTAGCGAGCATGTTTTGTGTAGACCACAGACCTATTCAAACCTCTCCAAGATGCGTAATAGGTCACCTTTAAACCAGTTGCAGCTCATTTTCTATAAAGTCTGACAGAAGGCCTACTTCCACCAAACACACCTGAACAAAGATTTAATCATCCCAACATGCAAAAGAAAATCCACATCCTCCTTTCTAAGTTATTATCAAAGAAAACAACAAGGGATCCAGAAAATATGATTATCAAGACAAACCTAAAGTCATTTTGTTGTAAATTGATCTGTTTTTGTCATTTTCTGAAGCTTTTCACAATCTGTGAGGCCAACAATGACGGAGAAAATAATCTATTTTTTTTGTAATGGGTACTATTGAGCTGTGAATGAGTTTGGGAATTATTACTCTTCATATCTGTCCTTCTATTCTTTGCCAAATTTAGCTGCAGAAAAGATTTGTTTCTCTGTGAGACAAAAATTCAAACGTGTTTCAGACTCGGCTGATGAGTGTCTGTACATGTAAGGACAAGTATTTCTGCAAACTGCAGAGGGAGACAACACAAATGTAATCCCAGAAAAAGGCCTGGTAGTCACATATTTAATTCTAACACACTTCAGTTTTTCTCTTTATTAGAATACAAAATAACAAAAAGATTGATCCCTTTGGGTCAAAATACTAGTGGATTCTAAATGTGGTAATACTTATATGTTTATTGTTTCATGATAGATTGAACAGAAAGCAGCTACTTGCAATTTGAATATTTCTCAGGTCAGTAGACAAAACTCATTTAAATTGATGTTTAAAATTGCCTTTTTGACAGCATTATAACTCTTTATTTTTTAGGTTTTTAGTTTCTGAAACTAGTTCTGTGTGAATCTGGGCCCAGTTATAAACCAAGCATCTAATATATCACAACCTACAAAGATCATTTTAAATAAAAGTGTTTTATCTTTGAGGTAAAACTTTGTATCTTTATTGATTCTGTTATTGGGACACATGGAGGATCTTAAAGCATTAAAAACGCTACTTTCCTACACTACTGCATTACTGCATCACGAATATGTGCAAAACTTTGTCAATATTCTGCAACTTTGCAATTGCAGTATTTCCAATAACAATTAAAATTGCATCTGAATAAGTTTATTCATGGGATAAGTAAGAATAGACGGTCGTTCATCCTACGACCACTTCCTGTCGCCTTCTTCATCGTTTCCGCCAGTAGTAACATCCTGTTGTTGATCATGTGACGTGAAAGTGTTTTCATTGCAGTTTTTCAAAATACATTAATTGTGACACAGTTGAAAAGCATAAAAACGTGAGTTTTGTGTTTCCATTAAGCAAATTTATTTACGTTTTACCAACTGTGTGCAACTTTATGGTCAATGCAAACTCAGGTTGTCGCTCACATTTCTTTACAGTAATACTGCAGGAATCAAACAAAATGTATGCTTGTTCTCAAATTACATTCCTGGAAGATGAGGAAATTCGCCACTTCTTGCACTTTAATTTCGGGGAAAAAGTTTCATTTTTAATTTTTTTGCGTTGCTGAATGCGGGTTGCTCTGCAGCACTGAGAGCCTGATTGCAGGTGAAGGGGCCTCTTGGTATGCTGGGTAATTTACATGACATGATTACTCCAGCAGCCCTGCTCTTTGTGTGCGTGTGTGTGTGTCTGCGTTACGTGTATGCGTGTGTGTGTGTGTGTGACAGAGCGACGGTAAAATGGTGCTAAACATCTGTGAGCTTGATGACACTCACTTAAAACAACGGCTTGGGAGGCGTGAGGGCGGTGTGATTGAAGGAAGAAAAGGAGGAAGATGGAAGAGAGCGGGTCGAGGGGGAGGATGATGGAGGAAAAAATGTAAAAATGTATACAGGTATTTGAAAGGAAGGAGAGACGCACGGTGAAGCTGAAAGATACTCCTCAAGTATAAAGAATTGCGAACGTGGAGGGAGAGATGTGAGGTATTTCTGTGTGTGCGTGTGTGTGTGTGTGAGGGGCAGACAGGGCAGACAGGGCAGGTGAGCTGCATGGTCCAACTTGCTTTAAAGCACCTGAAGAAACAACACGAGGCTGGCATGATAACATCTCTCCTGCCTGCCTGTCAGGCTCCATATGCAGCTAAATTTATACCAACACGCCGGCTTTGACATGCAGATTTCTGCTGTTTTCTCAGACCTGCATGACAGTAATCCTCTCTGCAAAGTTATGTTTATGATCGCTGTAGATTTATTTACTTCTCTGTTTATTATGTTCATCCCCAAATGGAGTGTGTAGTCTTAACAGCTGGTTTTCTTTAGCGTTTTTATTTTTTTACCTTTTTACCGGAGCAACACATTGATTTCAGCTGATTGTTTAGCACTGAGATAGATTTATGTTCCTAGGTGTTTATTTTAAGTAAGATCTCAGAAATGTTCATAAATGCTGAAAAAGAAAATATGAATGAAAGTTTGGACCCCCAGGGTGCTCAAACTTTTCAAAAGTTGAAGGAGTCCAAAGAAATCGCGGGTCGAATAAAAGAAACGTATAAAGTTGTCCAACTTTTACGTCTATCTTTATTTTCTTGAAATCTTATTTTAGATCCAAAGTTTGAAAGGATTTTTTACGGTGGCCTATTAGGGCCAGATTAAAGGTTTGTAAATGAGAAAAGTAGTAAACCTTAACAAACCCAGAAATGCTCTGGAAAAAAATGGGGAAATTGCTGTTTGAAAATTTGCTGAAAAAATTTCAGGAATTTTGAGATTAATCTTAGACTTTTGGAATTTATGAAAAGTTGGAAATTTCAAAGTTTAGCAGATTTTTCATGTTTGCTGTATTTAAAGAAAAGCATCTAGTTTTGGGCTCGACTGAATAAATGTATTTTCAGTAATGACATGATTTGCGTCGGTATCATTCAGGACATTTGCTATATTTGGTCAAGTCTAATAAATTAAATGAAAGCTGATTTCAAAGTCGCCTTTTCAGCAACACTTTCTGGATAAACTTGATTTTATCTTTTGTTAAATAGCGTTTGTTAAAAACACAAACACTTTGTGCTGAACTTCACATTTTCTGTTATGTCCATAATAATTTTACTTCTGTTACAAATTATCTACATCTTTCAGCCAAATTTTTATTATTTATGAGTTGCAGCTGGGGGCCGCACACAGTCAGTCCGAGGGCCGCAAATGGGCACCGGGCCGCGCTTTCGACACCCCTGGTGTCGTCACCAGGGGTGTTTGTGATCCCAACTATCAACTCATTAAATTATTTGCAGTTTTTCACACAAATGTAACAAACGTTGTGATGTTTGGTCCCAAATTGAACTGATACGATTGAACAAACTGTATGTTCTGGTTTCACTCCATCCCTGCATCACCAGTCCAAACTGCCGATAAATATGTCATTTATGACCCGTATGTCTGAGTTCTGCAGCTAAAATAAAAACTTTATTACGTCTGTTCTGTGTAGGTGATTTTCTGATGACCTAGTTTGGTCCTCTGCTGCTGTAGCTCATCTTCTTCATCATTCTGACAGGCATTTGTGGTATAAAGTGGATCTTTACTGAAAGTTTGCTGTCATTTCAAACCTGCTATTTGCTGTTCAGCAGTTATAGTCAATGAAATGTCTGCTATAAACCTGTTCATATAAGTAGGACCTGATGATGTAATTATTTCATTCTTTGTTTGTTCTCCAGTCAACACATCATTTTCAATGCTGGGAAGAATAAAAGCAATCTGTCAGTTTGTGAAAGATCCTTTAGATCAGAAAGAGTGTTGAGAGAGAAATATAGTTCACTGTAGAGTGGGAAGGATTTTACTCCGTCTCAGTTGAAGATTCCTGCAGCCGTCAGGAGGAAATGTTGCTCTTAAAGGGAGAGGATGCGAGCTTAAGCTGATTCCTCAGACAATGCAGCATCAATAACCATCTTTCACCAGCAGCGGATACTACGGCATGGGCAAAGGATTAGTTTATAAAACCTCTGCAATACACAGTTACGTCAACAAAAGTGGGTTAAAAGGCGCAGTGCATCGTGGAAAAGGAAATATCTTCAATATCTTATCACTGTAGAAGTCTGTATGGAAATCAGAAAAATCTATATCTTCAGTCTTAACCAAGTTCCTCTGTTCATATTAATCCCTTTAGTGGAGAGCGTTTATGTCCTAATGCACAAATTAGTCCAGAAAATATGAATAATCTGAAGATGATTGAGGTACTTTTTGACAAAAAAAAGTACTTTTAGGAGTATTTTTACCACGCTGTACTATTTTCTTGAGTAATTTTATTAAGTATTGCTTATATTACTTGAGTAAAATTTCAGTTTTTTACCCACTGAAGGAAAAACAAACATGTTTTAACCAAGAAATCACCAGACAGACACACATCTGCAGTTTTTTTTTAAGTTTCATAAGATTTTTCTTGAAAGAAACTGATTTTAAAAACTTTCTTTTGCCTGATTTTTGTTAGATCAGTAATTGAGTTTTACCAAAATACTTGTATGTTTGTATATTTCTTATACAAATACTTTTTTACTCTTATTGAGTATTTTTTACCTGAGTAAAAGTATGTTGAAGTAGTGCTACTCTGACTTGAGTACAACTTTTGGATCCTCTGATTAAACATATTTTGCTGCAGTTTTCATGAAACCCCAGAATGTTTTTCTAAAATCAGATTGTTTTCCTGCATGTGCAGCTTTGCAGCAGCAGACTTTGCTTTACTGCGGCTCATTTCTAACGTCGTTCAGTGAGATTTTAGCGTTTAAGAAAACACTTCTACCCTTGATGTCGCTCTCTGTGCTTCACCTCTCGCTCTGCGTCTCCCAGGCAGAGGCGGATTAGCAGAGTTCTGCTTCGTTTACCTTCACCTGTCAACGCCGGCTGCGTGTGTGTGTGTGTGTGTGTGTGTGTGTGTCCTGAGCACTCAGCCATGAGAAGCTACAGCTAAGACCCTGCGTCATAGGTTGTGTGTAGGTGACAGCTAAAGAGTCCCACCCAGAACACACACACACCCCTAAGGTTTAAAGTGACGCTTAAGCCGACTAAATGCGTCGGGGGTT
>VMRN01000958.1:0-13105 GCA_010277015.1 Poeciliopsis turrubarensis | reverse complement strand
AATTGATGAAGCTCTGAGCATTTAATGTGGGGACAAAAAAGACTTTTCGTAGCTTTGTGTCTGAGAAGCTCTTCATTTTTTTGATTCTTTAAATACTCTTCTTTACTGCTTCTCAATCAGATCCAAGAGGATATTGTTGCCTCACAGATGCAGCTGGTCGTAAATACTAGAAACGAAAATAACAACAGAAAACAATCCCCCCAGTTCTGTGTGTGATCCCTTTAGTGTTCTTCTTTGATGCTTCAAACATTGCAAGAGGCTTATTAAAACTATTCAGCTGTCGCGAGCCAAGTGTGGCGACAAGTCGAAGGCTTTTAAAACATTTGAGTGTTACTACACTCAAATATCGACAAATTTAGCCAGTGTTAAACACGCGTCTGTCAAGCATGAATGACTTTCACTGTTGAGCTGTTGTAAAGGAAAAACTGGAGGTCTTTCCAAGGAATCTGAGGTACTATAGTAAGACTGTTGGCGCTCACTTTCAGTCCTGGTCAGACTGCGGCTAGGACTGCTTTTGTTTCTCGAAGAATAATCAGGGATTAAACCATCTCACGTAATGCTAATGCCAATCTGCTGCTGGTTTAATTACCGTATACAGTTTACCAGCTAAAAATAGTAGAAAATTATTAAAGGAAAATAAAAACTAAAACAATTAATTTACTTTCATAATGAGTTACAAAATGATGAGACAGTATGACACAATAAATTACCTGTCATGTAGTACGACAGGCATCGTTTCTCCTCTGTGTGCAGGGTGATCCATACCCTCCCCCGAAAGCACACCTGGACAAAAACAGGAAGAAATCAAAGCAAAGTTCTTAACAGAATTAAATCCAAGTTCAACACTTTAAATAATAATAAATAAACTAAACACTGTCTACTTGAATTTCTTCCAAGTGGCAGGAGATGCAGAAGACCAGGATTAGTCAGTCTGGGAACATTTTGTTTTCTCTTCAATATATACATATAACCCACACCTGTTCATACATTTTGAACAAATAATATGTACGCCAATGTGTGTTTGTCAAATGGGGTTCACCTTATTTAAATGGTTGCGGATTGAGTACTTTCTGTATTTGTGAAACTTTAGTGAAATGCCTGCACAATTAAATGATTCTATTACTGTATACATTTTATTCTTCACAGTACGACCTGAGTCACAGCACGAATAAAGTTCTCTGTGTGAGTTACAAGTCATATTAAATAATGCTAAGCACATATTGTTCTTCGTTAAAGCAAAAATGAAAATAGAGAAAAGGCACAACAATCTCTGTAACTACTTTCTTGAAGAAACTTTTCAGGGACAGCAATCAGACTTCCTTGGTATATCAGTATGCCACATTTTGACTTGGCAATACTTTCAAACTCTGCATAGCAAATGTTATTTAAATCTTTCAAATTCCCTTTTGTACAGGTGCTTTTAAATTGAGCTTTAGACCCGGGGATCTCCAAATCCAATACCTCAAGAGTCAAAATCCAACAGCAATATAAATGCAACTCTTCGCACATTAAAATCAAATGAACTCATTAGCATCTAATCAAGTTCTGCAGAGACCTGGTAATGAACCAGTCATTTAATTCAAATGTGCTGTAAGAGAGATGGAGAGTTGTTGACAGTTCTCCAAAACTGAAGGAAGAAACACATGCTGTAGACTTTAAACAGACAATAGATGTTTTCTTGCTGAATATAGCTTATGAAATGTTGACAAAAATACTTGTTCAATTTAATCTACTCAAAACACATTCTACCACAGGGTTAGGGAGATTTTGGTCATTTCAATAAGGTTTTTTTTTCTTTTGAAAGAAAATTATTCCACAAAACAAACCTAGTCCTTGGTGCAGGAATACAGAGAATGAACAACCATTACTTTTTGGCTGCCTCTTTGACCTTTGTTGATTTTGTAGTCACTGTTTTCTTCTAAAGTTATTGACGACTGCATTTTTCTAATGCAGTAACAGCATAAGGGTGTGTACCTTTATGCCAAATACTTTTTATTTATTCATTACAAGAAAAAATACTGAATTTTACACTTTTAATTTGTTGTTATTTATGTAACCAAGAAAACGTATATTAAGGTTTTCCCTCACTAAACTTGCCCTGGACAACATAAAGAAGAGTTCAAATAAAACATCCATCAGAATACACACACAGTACAAAAAGCAATTGAAAACAGCTAAATAAAAATTAAAACTGATAATTCAAGGTATAAAATTAACACCAATATATGTTTTAAATAAAAAAAGGACACAGTTGTGTATTTAACTGATTTAAACGTTAAACAGAAGAAAAGGCTTGAAGAATTACATTTTCAAATTGTGGCTTTGTGTATAACTAGACTAAATAAAGGGTAAACAAATATCTACAGTGAGAATAAGTAATCAACATAAATTTACTTCTGTTTTTAAACTTAATTTAGCTTTTTCAAAGTGGGAAATAAAGGCTCCTTTCTCTTTATGTGATCTTTCTTATTTAAGTTTGATCTCGGTTGTTATGACATTTGTTTTTAAGGTTCGCAAAGATAAACAACGGAGATCTAAGTGAGTTTAAACTTGAGGTATGTTTTGTTTTTAAAACTCGTCTCTCAGCGATAGTGTAGTCTTATTTGCTAGCACTAAAACAGATTAAAACAGCATAGGACGGTAGCCAGATAAAACCCAAATCAGTCAACACTGTCAAATCTGTTGCTTTTCTGGTCATGTTGTTGCCTTCACAATGTCGGTCCATTCTCCTCCTCTGGGATTCAAGCCCTAGCTAACTAGCTTAGCCGACACTAACGTCAATGCTTGCTAGCCTAAAATCTCGGTAAAAGACTCGACTACTACATTATTATTAAGTTGGAAACAATTCTCCAAATCCAGCTTTAGTAGGTTTAGTTAGTTTAGTGAGCCGTAACTGACCGGTGTCAGACGACAATTTAGTTGGTTTAGTTAGTCTAGTTGGTTGATTGATATGCAACAGCCAGCAGATGCCTGAGCCCAACTGTCAGCTGGTATTCGTTCAGTTAAATAAGCAACGTGCGATATTCTCACCACTTTACGTTTTTTTATACAGTGCGTAAACTTTTAAGTAACATATTTCATTACCTTTCGAAGCACGATAACGTTACCAGCGTCCTTGTTTTCCTTCCCAAGCCCCTCAAATCCACTTACAAGGCTGAAGCCGCCTTCTTCTCCCGACAATCCAATGCTATTCTCGTTTACTGTTGAGCAGGGAACATCGAAACTTCCCATTGGTGGAAGAGTCTGGCAATCTTCTGCCATTGGCTCAAAACTTCCGTTACTAAATAAAGTGGTTTTAGGAAGAGCCTGCTTCATGTGCGGCACGTTGAGGCTGGCTGAACAGGGTGTACTCCTGTGCTCTTTAAATGGGTAGGTTTCCAGACTACCATTTATCCAGTTCACATGTATGTATTACAATATATATATATATTTTATTTTTTTTCAAAAAGCTCAGATATGTTTTACATTAAAGTAAACAGCACATAACTTGTAATAATGCCAAAAGCAGAAGTAAAATTTATGTGCTACAGATTGCTAAGTTAATCAGAGAGTATTCATAGCTTTAAGTGGAAGTCAGTTTGAAAATTTGTTTAATAGTGCTGTCTTAATTTTTAAGTGGAATTGCATTTTATTCCCTAAAAATCGGTTCTCTTACCCTCACAAATTTGAATTTGAGTGAAATCTGTAGTGTTTAACACCTTGCAGATTGAACTTTTCTATGAAGACTTCCCATGTGGTTTATGAGTGTGTTAATAGAAAATTGTGACCATTTTTCAAGAAATATATTTGTAAGGTTTGCCACTGGTGTTAGGTGAGAAGACTATCTTAAAGTCAACACTTTATCTCAGACGTGGTTTTACTAGATTGAGGACAAGACTTTGTGGAGTATAGTCAAGTTCTTCCACAACAAACTTGTTCATCCGTCTTTATGGACTTTTTTAAAAATGTACAATCATGTTGGAACAATAAAGAACCATCTCAACACTGTTTGCAAAATCTTAGGAGCATGATATTTTCAAAATGTCTTGGTAAGCTGGAGCACTCATGATTTCCTTTCCCTGGAACTATTGAGCAGAGTCCAATTTCAGAAGAACAGCCCTCACTTGGCCAAATAAAGTGAGGTTGTTCTCCTGGCAACTACTGAACGCAGAGCCAGTCAGAGCAGCATGATTACGAAGTTGTCACTCCATAGAGCACATCTTCAATGTTCTAGCAGCTGTGTTGCGCTTTACAACATCACATCCAATGCTTTGCATTGCACTTGGTGATATGAGGCTTGCATGCAGCTGCTTGGCCATGGAAGCCCATTACAGGAAGTTCTTTACACACTGTTCCTTCACTAATCTCAAAGCTGAATATGAGTTTGGAAGTCAGTAGCTATTTACTCTGCACTCTTTATGCACTTCAGCATCCTCTGACTCTGCTCTGTGATTGTATGAGTTTCTGTCATTCCAAGTCACTTATATGTTGTTATAATACTACTTACAGCCTATATTTCCTAGCAAGGAAAGTTCATAACACTTGTTGCAGGTGTGCCACTCTATCACAGTGCCAGGCAGGATGTTGAAGAAACCTCTGACTAAAGACAAACAAATATTAAGTTTATAGTCCTATGTTGTCCTAGTGGTCTGTCATTTTAAGAAGCCTTCTTTGTCAATTAATTACTTCACCATTGACTCAGATGCTGCTACCCCAACTGGTAACTGCCGCTGATACTTGTACAAGCTCATAAACATTTTTCTGCAAACCTCAACTACATGTAGAAGTAGAGTTTGTTTGATACATTTTTGCATATTGCATTGTATTCACTGACTCAATTCAGTTTTGTGTGTGGCTGTATAATAAATAAACAAATCACATAGACTAGTTAATATATTTTCATTGGCATGTTCTGAAAACTTAACGTGTTTGGGAGTTGTATGATGAGCTCTATATTGCAGACTGCATGTGTCTAACACTAAGTTTTAATCAAAGCTTGCAATTAAAAATTTCAATGTATCACCTGGGAAATATTTACCTTAGGAACAACTCAGAAGATAAGCATAATATAATATAATATAATATAATATAATATAATATAATATAATATAATATAATATAACATAATATAATATCGTTTTCCTTTTACAGTTTTAATGCTTTTATTGTTATTTTTACTGATGACAAGCTTTTCTCTCTTGCTGTTCCCAATGAGCCCGGTAGGGGGCAGTAATCTCTCTAAACTACATCGACCTGTCATAACAGCGGAGTAGAAGCAGCTGCGCCCCGCCTTTTGACCCACCCGTTTACTCTTTATGGAATCACCGTTAAAATATTGTTGTTTTAGGTTAACGGCTCGTTTGTGAAGTAGTTCCTCGCCTCGACGTCAGCTGTACAGCTGTTCAAGAGTGGTGCTGCAGCCGGAAAGTGTCTTCTAACTTCAGATTTCATGGTGGGCGCTTTGCTGTGATTGAGACAGATTTATAAACGGGCAGAAGCCTACGTTAGCATCGGAATACATTTGTTAGCCTGTCAGCTGGTTAGCATAGACTAACATTATGGCGTTAGGTTAGACAGGAAAGTGGCTGTTCCGCCGAACCGTCGGCCACAATTGCTAATTTTGATAAGACAGGGTATAAAGAGATAACGCATATGTACATCACCCCAAAAGTCCCCGTTTAAGCGTTTACACAGCTGTCTAACGACTTAGTTGGACTAGCTGATGAGCTAAACTGGCGTTAGCATGGCGTCAGATACAAGTGACAACGAAGAATTCTACGATGCTCCAGAGGACGTCACCTTGTCTCCGAAAGAGTAAGTTCACCATTTTTAATTTAATTTTACACATACTTGGTATGTGTAAAATTAAACCGATTATTTTTTTAATGTCACTTGATATTAGTCAATCAAAGGTACAAATCGTGTTGCTTTATTTAAAAATGAACTGTTTCCAAAAGGATTAGCCGGTTTGGTTTTCTTGCCGTTTTCATTTGTTCTACTGCACTTCATTCGAGCAGCTGGCAGATATTATAAGAGGGAGAAGCTAAGCAAGTGAGTCACATGATGGGATAGGTCTCAAACAGAAGGATAAGGTTACTGTGCACATTTCCTAGTTTCAGTTCAAAACACTGCAAAAGGACATCTGTCAGGATTAACCAGAAAAACATAAAACACAATGTACGGAAATACGGACACCTAAACATGGGATTGAAGGTGTTGGCTTCTTTACTTGTAACTTGATCTTTTTCCTCCATCCTATTTACTAAATATCAGAGGGAAGTGTTTGAAGTCATATTCACACATTGAACTTCAACGTAAACCCCAACATCCATCCATCCATCTTCCGTCACCCTTCTCCCTAACGGGGTCGGAAGTTGCAGGTGCCTATCTCCAGCTGCGTTCTGGGCGAGAGGCGGGGTACACCCTGGACAGGTCGCCAGTCTGTGGCAGGGCAATACAGAGAGACAAACAGGACAAACAACCATGCACACACACACTCACACCCTAAGGAGAATTTGGGAAGACCAATCAACCTGTTTTTGGCCTGTGGGAGGAAGCCAAAATTATTTGCCAACAATTTTGGCAAATAAGCTTGGCTAGGCACAGTCTTGCTAGATATGAGCAAAAGTTATTTATTTATCCTGTGATGATCACTGCAAATTGCAAAAAAACAAAAACAAAACTGACTTGTTGGGATTATTGCCATTGATGTCAACTTTCCTACAGCTTACTCAGTAATATACTTACTCTTCAAAATATAATTGAAAGTTATTATTTTGTATCAGTGGCACTGGTGTGGTGAATTTTACTTGTTGATAATGTGAAAGTTTTATTTTTAGATCGGTATTTCTGTACACAAGTCTGATAAAAATGATAAATATTCACAAAAGAATTTTTAAGATAATTTGGAGTATTACTTGTATTGTTATGACATTAAGAACCACATTATCCATATTGGTTATTACCATGTTTCCCTCTGAAAACTGGTTAGGAATACAAAATGCCTCGGTAATTTCTGTTCTGTTTAATATTTCAAATTGACATTTTTTTCATTTTGAGGCACTTTACTGCACCTGTCATCTCAACTCTCTTATCATTTTAGGACACCTGCAAAGCTTGTCATTCCTTCACCTCAGGTATGTATGTTTTAAATCAAAACTTTGTTGAAATTATGTATTTTGTGAATTCTGAGCCTTTTGGAATAAAGAGCTGAACAAAAATGCAGAGGTGGTGCAAAGGGGGAAACAAATGCTTCTCTGCTTTTTTCAAAGAAATAAAGATTAAAAACCAAGTAATTTAGCAGGTGTTGTTTATCTGATGTTTGACTGATTTCTGAGCGTTATTGACAGTTTGTTGTTATTTCAAAGTGTCGGCCATTTCATGGTTTTAATTGCTTTTATAATACACTGTTGGCACTCAGTAAAGATTTTGGAAAATTCTCAATAATTCTAGAGAAGCAACTGATGCTTTAGAAGCTTTGATAGGTCATAATTTTACTGTTTCCAGTTTCCCAGGAGTTCATGTTTCCACATGTTCATTCTGAGGTCAAATTGTGCAACGCTCAGAGAACCAAAAGGCTAAATCTCTTTGAAGGCTTTTGTGTTGCCATAAAGTTAAAAATTAGATTTAACGGATATTGCTCTTGCAGACAGGTTGCAAAGTTGAGAAATTTCTTTACACAAATTTGATTAAAGTAGAGATATCTAGCTCTACAATTGAGTAAAGTATTTTGTAAGAAGCCAACGTGCCATATCTGGATAAAACAAACATAGATAATTTGGGTTTGTTTAGCATCTACCTTGTAGCAAGGCAGTTGACTTCATTATACTGAAAAATGTTTCTCACGGAACAATGACTGTTATTGTAAAAGTTTTGTTAATCTGAGATTTTATAATGTTTAAGATCTACTGCATAAAATTTTGTTTGTCTGCAGATCCCTTTAGTCAAACAGTGTATTTGTTTCTGTGACTTTATGTTATGTTGCCTTCGGACACCAAAACAGATGATTTGTAGATGAATAAAGCCCATATTCAAACTGCTAACAAAGTTATCTGTATTTTTTTTCTGATAAGTAAACCTACAAATATATATTTTTTAAATATAGAATAATGTTGCTTTCAAAATGAAATATTACAAAAAATGACTTTGCTATTTTAACACCTACATTTGTTTATTTCTGTTTATTAGGAGACGCCAGAGGGCTTGGTGAATCCAGTAGAAAATGTGACCTGTGCCTCAACGGAAACTCAGCAGGATGATTCTCTGCAGGTTTAAATTTCTAAAAAAAAAAAAAATAAATAAATGAAAACCATCAGTTGTAGTTTAGTTTGACATGAGAGCTAGTATTTGCAGTCATTCTTGAATAAAATCCTGTTTCTGTTTTGTTCCTAGATCATTGATAGCATCATCGAGGAGAGTCAAAAAGGATGCGCAATAGATGTCTGCGAGGTGGTCGAGTTGTTGGATCAACTGCAGGTTGATGTGAAACCCGAGCCAAAGGAAGAGTTGGAAGCTGGGGGCGATCCTCTGGAGTCAACCATACTGGTTGTCGCACCTGAACTTGTCAAGGGGTCGGAGGAGCGACAGGAAAGCGTTACGATGAATGGAGAATTCGCTTTAGCTGCTGCCGAACTCCCAACTCTGCCTGGACCTTCAGCCGAGTCACAAGAGCGAGTGCAGCCTCCGGATCTCACCAGCACCATCGCTCACAGTCAGGCGGACGCTGCCACCGCTCTGGTGGCCGAAGCGGAGAAGGAGCAGAGACCGGCAGACATCTTGGACCAAGTTCCTTTAACAGACAGGCCGGTTCCAACAGACTCACCGGGGCCCTTGAAACCCCCCAGACAATTCACAGTAGAACCCGATATCGTAGCCAGCACAAAGAAGCCTCCTCCTACGCGGCCACCACCTCCTGGTGGGGGTCCACCGCCCAGACCTCCACCACCGTCTTGCCGCAGCTTACCCTCAAGGATGTCTCAGGAATGCGTGAGGCCAAGTGGACTGGAAGGTGAGGAACTACTGGATGATTCTTCAAAAACAGAAGTGAAAACTTTAACTCGTCATGAAGCGGTTTTAAGTGTTTTGCAGACGAAAGGTCTGAAACTGGGTTTCTGGTTTGTTTGAACAAGTCAAAGCACAAGTAAATCAATAACAGAACAGCAGTAAACATTGCTATAATTTCTTCAAACATGCCACAGTATGACATTCTGACACACACTCATTCCCCAGCTCAAATTTTAATAACTTTGTAGTAATCTCAAAAGTTGACACACCCCTGTTAAAATAACAGGTTTTTAGAATATAAGCAAAGTACAACATGGTGAATAGAATGGCACATAATTCAGCGGAGAATCACCTGTTATGCTGGAAATGTGAGGAAAAAAATCAAGTTACATAAGAGTTCACACCCAGATTTGATTCAAGTTCAGCATTTTGCTTTGTTCAGTTCTCACCTACCTGTAGCTGTCCTAGATGGAATTTTGAGACTTTTCCATGGGTAAACCTGTTAAAATAACTTTACTGGACGATAAACTGTCCCAGAAAATCTGAAAATGACCAACAATAGCATTGTTTTGAGACCATTTTCAACTTTTTAACTTTAATTTTGTACAGAATGCTCCACACAAAAACAGACTTTTTAAATATTCAAAATAAAACATAACAAAAACTATAAATAAAAACCACACACAACCAAAACCATTAATAAAATGGATTATAAAATCTCTGTAAATAAAATTGTCCTTTGAAAAATGTTATCAAAATGGAAATTATTGATCTTATTTTAATTTAACATGATATTAATTAATTGTGACAGCCTTATTATCTATGTGTGTATACTTAGCTCAACCTATATTTTGCAGAGACTGTACTAAGATCACCTTACTGTACTAAAGTGTTAGTCAGGGAATAAGTGAAGGCAGCCATCAATAACCGGAACAAAACAGTACATTTTGTGCAGCTTGTCCCATCAGAGGGAAAGGTCATAAAAGATAAAACAATTAGCATTGATTTTGAGAACATGCCGGGTTATTTTTTTATGTTGTTTGACTGCAGTGAGTTCGGTTAGCGGTGATTCTCTGGAGCCGTCTGGCCTGATGTCTCCCTCCAGCACAGTGAGGTGTCTAACTAAAGACCTGCAGCATTCCCTGGATCTGGCCAGCGCCACGAGTGGAGACAAGGTGGTGACGGCACAGGTCAGTGAGGTCTACAGTTTTTTTTTTTTTTTTTTTTATGCACAAAATTAGATATTTCTTTAATGTGCTATTGCGTTCTGTTTTTTATTAAATTGTTTAATTTTTAGGAAAATGAGGATGAACCAGCCTTATCCCAGAGTGGAGGACAAACCCCCGGCCCTCAGCGTCCTCGTTCTAACTCTGGCAGAGAACTGACAGACGAAGTGAGACCCGTTCTGTTTTAGTAGAATTTTACCATTTGTAGTGAAGTGAGGTTTTAATGCCTTTTTGTTGTTGATAATTAAAACTGATATTTGTAAATGGGATTTTTATATGCCCCTTGAAGTTTTTCAAATTTTATCACAAGTTTTATTGTGATAAGATGACACATAGTGTAAAATTGTGAAATAATACATGGTTTTTATTTTTCCCAAAAAAAATTAGAAGTGTTTTAGCCTCCTTACACTGATGCGTCCAAATGAAAATACAACTGATCGGTCTACTTAAACTGACCGATCAGGAAGAGAGGAGCTGCAGGAATCCACAGCTGAGGAAGAAGAATCAGCTGTTGCAGTGTACGCCACAAATCTGACTTTGAAGAGTAGCAAGAATGAATACATTTTTAAAATAAAAACTTAAGTCTAATTTGCAATTTTACTCAATCTTTGTTGGAGTTGCAAGTGTAACTAGGGATATGTGTAAAACTATTGCTCCGAACGCACCGTTCCCACAATCTGTGAAAAACTGTTTCAACAGCATCATGTTGTGAGGATGCTTTATATTCAGCAGGGACAATATTGATATTAGTCAAAAACCAGGTGCAATGTTTAGTATTCGCACCTTAACCTTCCTGTTTCTTCAAACTACCACTTCAATTCTCACTGGCTGCTGCTCTTTTTCTCAACTTGCTCATATTGCAAAAAAGAAACAAGAAATCAGTCAACGCTCTGAAAGTGTGACTTTTGATTTCCCACACTTATCAAATTGTGTGGGTTTATCTACCCAACGCTCTGCGAGAAGAGGAAATGCTGCTGCAGTCTTTATCCAGGCTGTTTCTCACTAAGTTAATGTGAGAAACATTAACTTAGTGACTGACCAGTTAGCACTCTTTGATTTAAAATCATTTAGTTATTATAGACTCTAGGAAATCAAAGCCAGAGTTCCAGCTACAAAATTTAATGCATTTTTGATTAATATTTTTTCAAGAGCTCCACATTCACAGCCTGAGTCTCCACTGCTATTGAAACGCATTTCTATGTGATTGTAATCAGGAAATACTGGCCAGTGTCATGATCAAGAACTTGGACACTGGAGAGGAGATTCCCTTGATTCAAGCTGAGGAGAAACTTCCTACAGGGATCAACCCTCTCACTCTGCACATCATGAGGAGGACCAAGGAGTACATAACGTGAGTCAAATTAAAACTGATTACATTTTAGTTCATTTTGACTATATGTAAAGGAAGCTGCTATTTCTTTTCTTCTCCTAGTAACGATGCGGCACAGTCGGATGACGATGAAAAGTCTCAGGCTCCGCTGACGGACACGGATGGAGGAAAACTGAAGCAGAGAACGTAATGTTGCTGAGCTGCTGGCTTTCTCTCTCCTGTTGCGTTTACATTCAATGATTTTATTTAAAACATTGCAATGCATTTGTCTTGATTTTTAACCAGGACCCAGCTAAAAAAGTTCCTGGGCAAATCTGTGAAGAAAGCCAAGCACCTTGCTGAGGAATATGGGGAGAAAGCAGTCAATAAAGTGAAAAGTGTGCGTGATGAAGGTACAGAAACAAAATGATTAGTAATGTTCTGTTTGTGTGAACAAGCAATCTTAAAATATGGTTTACAATAACTTTCATAACCTATGGTTACATTTATGAGGCTCCAGTCTACTTTTTATATCTTTTGTCAAAGGTCAACCACAATTTTAAACTTTTATGGCGATTTCATGTGATAGACCTAGATTTTCACAAAGAAACACCTGCAGTGAGTGTATTTATTAAGCCTCACTAAGACAATACTTTAGCAAGGTATTTCCTCATTCTTGCTAAGTTAGAATGAGATAGATTCTGGCTCACTGTGACTCAGAATGAGACGGATTCTGGCTCACTGTGACTCAGAATTAGACGGATTCTGGCTCACTGTGACTCAGAATTAGACGGATTCTAGCTCTTTGTGACTCAGAATGAGACGGATTCTAGCTCCCTGTGACTCAGAATGAGACGGATTCTAGCTCAGTGTGACTCGGAATGAGACGGATTCTAGCTCCTTGTGACTCAGAATGAGACGGATTCTTGCTCTTCATGACTCAGAATGAGACGGATTCTAGCTCTTTATGACTCAGAATGAGACGGATTCTAGCTCTTTGTGACTCAGAATGAGACAAATTCTAGCTCCCTCTGACTCAGAATGAGACGGATTCTAGCTCTTTATGACTCAGAATGAGACGGATTCTAGCTCTTTATGACTCAGAATGAGACGGATTCTAGCTCATTGTGACTCAGAATGAGATGAATTCTAGCTCTTTGTGACTCAGAATGAGACGGATTTTAGCTCATTGTGACTCAGAATGAGATGGATTCTAGCTCAGTGTGACTCGGAATGAGACGGATTCTAGCTCCTTGTGACTCAGAATGAGATGGATTGTAGCTCTTTATGACTCAGAATGAGATGGATTGTAGCTCTTTATGACTCAGAATGAGACGGATTCTAGCTCTTTATGACTCAGAATGAGACGGATTCTAGCTCATTGTGACTCAGAATGAGATGGATTCTAGCTCCTTGTGACTCAGAATGAGACGGATTTTAGCTCATTGTGACTCTGAATGAGATGGATTGTAGCTCTTTATATCTCAGAATGAGACGGATTCTAGCTCAGTGTGACTCGGAATGAGACGGATTCTAGCTCCTTGTGACTCAGAATGAGATGGATTGTAGCTCTTTATGACTCAGAATG
>VMRN01000957.1:0-11074 GCA_010277015.1 Poeciliopsis turrubarensis | reverse complement strand
CATGCATTTAGCTCTTATTAGAGCTAAAAACATTAGCATGCGTTTAGCTCTTGTTAGAGCTAAAAACACTAACATGCGTTTAGCTCTTATAAGAGCTAAAAACTCTAAAAACTCTAAAAACTCTGAAACTCTAATAGCTCTTGTTAGAGCTCTAACAAGAGCATTTAACAAGAGCATTTAGCTCTTGTTAGAGCTAAACGCTAATAAGGGCTTTTAGCTCTTATCAGAGCTAAAAACATTAGCATGCGTTTAGCTCTTGTTAGAGCTAAAAACATTAACATGTGCAAAGGTGACATCAGAACAAATTGGATGGTAATGAATGTCTGTCTTTAAGTTATTGTAGCACCTTATTGTAATATATTTGAGGCAATGATTTGATCCAGATGCTAACTATAGTTTAGCATTTCCCATCAGCAGCAGCACAAAGTGCCATCAGCTTCTCTTGCCGAGTCCCTCCTCTTCCTCCGTTTGGTCCTCCTCTTCTTCGTTCCCCTCATATGAAGAGCCAGTAACGGCAGCTGGCTGGACGGTAGAACAGTGGAGCCCAGCTTACACCATCTACCCAGAATGCATTGCAGCGTAATCAACATGGTGATGTCACAGTGTGAAAATGTTTGATAAAAACTAAACAGCTGATGGCATTTTTTTACATCTGATATAAATATTTCTCATATCAATGAATATTGTAGTTAATCCTGGATCCCTTTCATGAAGAACAGAACATTTTATCAGGAGTTTTAAAGTTTTCTTTTTGTTGTGATATGAACTTTATGAAGGAATCATTTCAGTCTCTCCTCATTTCCTCCTATGATCGTCTGAACTTGTCGCTATGACTGAAGGGAAATAGTAGAGTTGGGTAGGAACTAGTTACATTTACTTCTTCTGTAATTTGAGTAAAATTGTTGGATTCTTCACTGAATGAAAAACAAACATGTTTGAACCAAACATTTTACTTTTACTGCAGTACAAGTTTTTGGGTAGATGCTCCTAAATGAAAGAAATAAAAAAGTGTTTCATTTTCTTCGTGCTGCTGGTTTCAGGTTCCTCTGACAGTAACGTCCTGGTGAAGCAGAAGATGAGCTGGTTTGCTGCTCAGGCTTACTGCAGGGAAACACACTCAGACCTGACCACCATCAGAGACCTCAACAAGAACTACAGGATGACCTTCCTCCTGCCTGACTCCACTTTCAGCTACCAGACCTTCAGCTGGAGCCCCCCTGCGGTGGCCTGGATCGGTCTGCACCGGTCAGACTGGGTGTGGTCCGACGGCAGCGTCGCCTCCTACTGGCCCTGGGCCAGCCAGGCCACTACACAGCAGACCAACTGTGTGATGATGGACTCCTCCAGCGGCAGCTGGTTCCAGCAGTCCTGCAGCGACAGCTTCAGCTTCCTCTGCAGCGCCGGTGAGTTTCCCCAGCGGCTCTGCAGGATCCGCCTGCAGGGCTGATCGGGTTCCTGCGTTTCTCTGCAGACGTGGTTCCATCAGCGACCAGGACGCTGAAGATTCGCCTGGAGGCTGGATCTGCAGACCTGAACGACGCCGCCGTGCAAGAATCCATCCTGCAGCAGGTCAGGAGTTCACAAACGGTTCTGAAGGAAATGTCAACTTTTAGAGTGTTTTCATTCACTTTTCAATAATTAGGCAGCATTTATCCATTGATCTGAGATCTGACTCTGTTTCATCACAACCCCTCTTTTGAAAAGAAATATGTAATATTTTATATTAATTAAAATGTTTGTTACAATTCGCAGTGGACTAGTTTATTGCATGATATGTTAAAACAACTCAATAAATAACATTTGCATGATTTATTTTTTTCTCTCTGGATGATAAAAATGTTTTTGCCTCAAAAAGCTTCTTTTTTTTTGAAGGACAGTTTCCATAATTTACTTTATTTGTTCCAGTTCCAGGTTAAATATTTGTTAAAATTTAAAGTTTATTAATGATTGAGAATCTGTTCTTTAATTTTATTGCTGAAAAATAATATGAAACAACAATATTATCATTTATTATCACAGTAACTTCTGGGACAATTTATGATCCAGTGAAAAGTGTTATAGTTAATCAAAGCAGCTCAATGAACTTGATTGACAATCAGGAAGAACATCTAAAACAATTATTTTAACTTATATTTTATTTTTTTAATGACTGACAAAAGAAAACAAAAAATTACAAGGAAACATTTAAGATTTAATTTATTATTTTGGCCTTTTTTTCTCCTCTTACTTTCTGAGGCCCTGCTGCGCCCCCTGGTGGCTCTTACTTTGAACAGCCCTGAGTTATTAACCTTCCTGTTTCTGAGGGAAAAAATCATCTCTGATTTTAGAACTCAGAAAATGTGGAATGTTTTCATAAAGTTCAGTGATTCTGTGCTTTATTTTCCTCCTGTTTGTGAAACTGTTTCCTTCCAGCTGAGGCAGAAGATGGAGGAGCAGGGCGTGGCAGAGGAGGTGAAGCTCAGCTGGAGGATTCAACCTGACGGGAAGGTTTTCCACCGGCAGCAGGAGGACACAGCGCCCCCTGCCTGCGAGGCGGAAACATGCCACTGAGTTTAACACGACCACTAATTAGTTGCTGCTTCTTCTCGTTGGTCTGTGGTGCAACTCTCTGCAAGTCACTGGTTTGCTATTAATGGTAATATTACCAATGATAATATTCATTCATAGGATAAATACTTTGTGATTTTTGGCATCATTTGTTGAAATATGTAAGCAAATCTTTCATTAAAGCAGGTTAAAAAATTCAAACTTTTCACTTTGTTCACTATTGAAGCATCTTATCTTAAGAAACACAGAGTTACCACATTATCATCCTGTATGAGAGTAAAAACACGACTCGGACACAAATCAGATTAATAATCCTTTAATCTTCAGATTAAGGACAACATACGGAATATAACAAAATTAATAAAACATCGTCACAGTTTTGGATGAATAAATGAGGACCGGCGACTCCTGGATCTAAAAGATTCCATCAGCCTGCAGAGAAACTCTAAAAACAGATTATTGCTCATTTTATCGGTTAAATCTAGATTATGAAGATTAGTGGCAACAAACCTGAGTATAAATGTAGCTTATAATTATAAAGTCAGACAGACGGAGTCCACATTGGTTGGTTGACTACAGTAGAGAAATACACAATAAAAATAGACATAAAACCCTTTCTAGGCTCCCATAAGTGCCAATACACAGATTCACTAAGAAACAATAAAAATACAGGATTACATAAAAAAAATATAAATGTGTCACATTTTAATTTAGTTTTTTAAATAGTAGAAAGTTTGTCTAATTTTGTTCTGCTATAAAATGAATTTTTTCAGTCGGTGTACGGAGGGACAAACATGACAAAACAAAATATTAATAATAGTATGACTTGTAGTTAAATAAAACAGTTTGGTGTAAAATTATGCAGAATGAAAATGTATTTCACAATTTCATAACTATTTTATGCTAATATTTTTTTGTAATTTATTTCATTTACAGATTATAATGACTATTACTAGTTGTTATGAATACATTTTTCAAAAGTCAATTTATTTTAACATAATCAACTAAGGAACAATCAGCCATCCATATAGATGAATCTATTATTGGTTGATAATAATTTTAATGAAGGAAGCTGTTTGTGGTTTTCTAATCTGTCCCATTTGTTCTTCCATATATTCAGCTGACTGATCATTCAGCATTTTTTTTATCAATAATTTGATAAAATTATTGATTCAGTAATTACAATTACTGAATCTGTTAAATTGATGTGTTTTATGTAATTTTTGTGGATTTTTAATTATCAGTTGTTATTTTTCATTTCAGAATAAGATGTAGTTGATCAGTTTTAAGGTTTATTGAGGAATGCTGCACAGAAAAAAACTTTGATGATCAAGTCTAGATGAAATATTCACGAGTTTCTGGCAAGAATGTGGGATTACTTTGATTTAAGTGACTGAATGTTAACGTCATCATTGGTCCTCCGTACGTTCTCAGAAAAGCAAATGAAGAAACAATCTGTGCTTTTGATTTTGTTCTTTCGTCACGCCTCTAAAATGGAAACACAAACAACTGAACTACTGCAGTTTTTTCTACATCGTTTCTACATGCGCCTGCGGTCCTGCAGCGCCCCCTCTGGTCAGGCTGCGCCGTGTCACTGCAGCGAGCAGTTGAACTTGTCGCCCTTCTCTTTCTGTGCGCCGCTGAACTGCTGCGCCGCCTCGTGGCGGATCAGCGTCCAGAAGTGATCGAAGGAGATGTTCTGGTCCTTCTGGACTCCCATCTGTTTCAGAACCCGGTCCAGTCCGTCCTCGCCCTGCGCCGCCTGCACACAGGAAGCAGGAAGTCAGAACGCACATCTGGAAACACTCAGTGCAGGAAGTGATGCCGGACGCAGAAACATCCCAGGAATTCAGATCCAGGCAGCGAAGAGCTGCAGCGCCCCCTGCAGGCAGCAGGACGAACTGATCAATCTATCAATCAATCAATTTTTATTTGTACAGCACATTTCAGCAACAAGGCATTTCAAAGTGCTTCACATCATAAACACAAAACACAAAGTCATGCAGCAGAATAATCAATACATTGATCCATGTTTCCAATAAAACTCTAATCAGCTGGTTTTAGTTGAGCTTTAAAGGAAGTCAGGGTTTCTGCTGTTTTACCGTTTTCTGGAAGTTTGTTCCAGATCTTTGGTCCATTGATGCTGAAAGCTGCTTCTCTTCTTTTGGTTCTGGATGCAGAGCAGAACCAGAACCTGAGAGTCTGGCAGGTTGATACAACAGCAGCAGATCTTTAATGTGTTGTGGTGATAAACCGTTCAGTGATTTATAAACTAACTACAGTATTTTAAAGTCTATTCTTTGAGCTCCAGGGAGCCAGTGGAGGGACTTTAAACTGGTGTTATGTCTCTAACTTCCTGGTTCTAGTGAGAACATGAGCAGCAGCTTCCGGATCGGCTGCAGCTGTTTGATTGATTTGTTGGACAGGCCTGTGAAGATGCTGTTACAATAATCAATGCGACTGAAGATAAACGCATGAATGAGTTTCTCTAGATCTGGCTGAGACATCAGTCCTCTGATCCTGGACATGTTCTTCAGGCCGATTTTGTTACTGACTTTATGTGGCTCTGGAGGTTCAGGTCAGAGGTCATCAAACTCCCATTTTTCGGGCTGATCGCTAGTTTTTAGTTGTAATAACTGAAGCTGTGCATTGACTCTAGATCTATAATCTAGATCTATAACTCTATATCTATAGCTCTAGATCCATAGCTCTGTAGATCTATGAATCTAGATCTGTAGCTCTAGATCTATAGCTCTGGAGCCATAGCTCTAGATCTATAGCTCTGGAGCCATAGCTCTAGATCTATAGCTCTGGAGCCATAGCTCTGTAGATCTATAGCTCTAGATCTATAGCTCTAGATCTGTAGCTCTAGATCTATAGCTCTAGATCTGTAGCTCTAGATCTATAGCTCTAGATCTATAGCTCTAGATCTATAGCTCTAGATCTGTAGCTCTAGATCTATAGCTCTAGATCTATAGCTCTAGATCTATAGCTCTAGATCTATAGCTCTAGATCACTAGCTCTAGATCTATAGCTCTAGATCTATAGCTCTAGATCGCTCATCAAATAATGACTTCAGTTTTGTTTTTGTTCAGTTGGAGAAAGTTTTGTCTCATCCACACATTTATCTGTTCAAAGCATTTATTCAGTGATTGGATGGGGTCAAAGGTCACCTGGTGACATCGTAATGTAGAGCTGTGTGTCGTCCGCATAGTTATGGTAGCTAATATTATTTCCTGTTATAACCTGAGCGAGTGGGAGAATATAAATATTGCATAAGAGGGGTCCTAGGACTGAACCTTGGGGTACCCCACATGTGACCTTTGACCTCTTTGATGAGAAGTTTCCAGTTGAAACAAAGAAATCCCTGTTCTTTAGGTAAGACTCAAACCAGTCGATCACTGAACCGGAGAGTCCGACCCAACTCTCCAGTCCATTCAGTAATATGTCCTGGTCGACACTGAGGTCCAACAGAACCAGAACCAGAACCAGCTCTGTGGTTCTCCCACAGTCCGTATTTATATGGATGTCATTGTATACTTTGACTAGGCCAGTCTCAGTGCTGTGGTGACCATGGAAACCAGATTGGAAAGAGTCAAAGCAGTTGGTAATCATGAGGAAACTATTTAATTGTTTACATAGTTTTTTCAATAACTTTGCTGATGACTGGGAGGTCAGAGGTCAGAGGTCAGGCTGTAGTTCTGCAGTAGTGATTTGTTCAGATTGTTCTTTTTTATCAGTGGTTTGATCACTGCTGTTTCAAAGCCTGGGGAAACGCCTGATGGTGATGAGTTACTGTTTAATCAACATTTGATTCATTTTTTTTCATATTTTTCACATATATTTTCATTTTTTGATGAAAAAAATACAATCTTTAGTGTATTTTTTTTATATCCAGTTATAAGTTTTTGTTTTTAACTTTCCTTCCTGGTTTTTATTTTTATATTTCTTCCCTCTAAATGACAAAAATAACTAATAATTATTATTACTATTGTTATTCATGTTTATCTAGTTTTTTAAATTGTTTTTATTGTTTTTTCATTTTTACAAACTGCAAGTTGCGTCATCGCAATTATGGCAACAAAACTGGGACATTTTTAAGAGCCTCCTAAATACTGAAATATTCAGCATAAGTTAAATATTAAATTAGAAAACTATTAGTTTCCTTTACAGTTAGCAGAATTTAAATAATTTTAAAAATAAAAAACATGAAAAAATTTTTTTTAAGGACAACTGTGGGTTTGAGGGCCGCAGAGCGAGGCGTGCTGTGATTGGACGATGCTGCGTGACGTCATCGGTACCTTGGCGAGGAGCGGCATCTGCGTGGAGATGAATGCGTGGAGCTGCGTGGGGCTCATGGCGGGGCCGTCGTCCGCCGCCCGGTGGAACTCCGTCACCATGGTGTTGATGGCCAGCTCCAGCTCCGAGTACTGAGCAGATTACGATCAATAATCAATAAATCAGACCTCAAATGCTCGCAAATAAACAACCAGTTCTCCTGAATTACTGCTAAAGTATCTGAATAAATGCTGAGGTCGCCATAACACGAGATTTGGCGCCATCTATTGGATGAAATGAGCAATAAACTCAGTAAATAATCCTAATCATTGCATAGATTCTGCAATAAAAATCTATCTTTAGACTCATCACTCTTTGCTACATCTGATATATTAAAATCCACAACATGTGACCAAAATTCTGCAAGTTATTTCCAATTTTATTTGCCAAGTTTTCGTAACACTTGGCAAATAAAACGAGTAAAACAAAGAAGCAAAGCGGAAAACTGCAAAAGAAGGAAAGTTTACGCATCTACTTCGATTAATCAAAAGATTCCTTCAGATCATAAAATATGATCTGAAAATATCACTGACTAAATAATCATTTGCACAAATACCAGAACAATTTTTCTATTATAGAACGAGGCTAAAAGCTCCCAGGACATCACAGTAAAGGAATATTTCAGTATTTTTGTTTTATTTTTAACAAAGTTCAATGAAAATCAGTGTTTACTCTAAAATACATGTTGAAGTTAAATTATTAAAATTGATTTTCTGCTGTAAAATCAGAAGCCTGGAGCTGATGATTATTTAATAATTAGCTGTATTTTAAATACTTAAATGATAAAAAATAAGAAAAATGTTTTGCTCAAAAACCTTTTCACTCAACTTTAACATCTAGTTTGAGTGTCTATAAAAACATCTTCCTTTTTCTCTCTGTATTATTTTTATGCAGCTTCAGAAGAAGAAGAAATGTTGAGATTACATCCAGTGTTTTTTTATAAATCATGTTTTCTGTCACCAGCAGGATTTTAAGTTCAGAATCCATGACGTGTTTCTGATGGACTGAACATGAAACTGTGAATTAAAACGAACTCCAGGATTCCCAAAGGAAACTGGAATCTCTGGAATCCCTCGTTTCCGCTTCACGTCCAGCAGGAAAGACGGGAAAATCTGCAGGTTTCATCTGCTGTGGCCTCTGAAGCAGCTGGATGAGATCAGTGTTTCTGCGAAGAGGGCGTCGGTCGGCTGCAGACGATCTCAGAGGATCTGCAGAACATTCCAGGCCGTCATATCTGAAAATATTCAGACAACCAATCTGGCTCTCTGCAGACATTTCCTGACTAACTGCTCAGATTCTCTGAACGGGTTTCCAACCTGAAAAGATCCGTTCAGCAAAGAAAGATCCGTTCTTTCTTTGCTCAAGAAAGAACCCAAAGCTGCGGTTCTGAAGTGGAAACAAAATCGCTTCCTTATAGCAGAAAAACTGTATAAATTCGTCCCAAAGGGAGGAGAATTCACAACCTGCTCTCCAGTAACAGCAGAAATACTGCAACATATTTCTACTCAAGTAAAACTAAAAAAACTATTTGGTAAAAAGTTTACTCAAGTATGAACAACTGATCAAGTGAACAATCATTCAGCGGTTGAAAATGACCTGATCGGACAGAACAAACTGTAAAATGTAGCAGAGTATTTTAAGGACAAAGTTGACAATAATTCATGTAAATAACCAATGAAACTTGAATAGAAACTGCAGGTGTGTGTCTGAGTTTGGTGGATTTCATGTTTATTTGTAGAAAACACAGACATTTTGCTCAAGAAAGAATAAAAATACTTCATGATAAAATTACTTCAGTAAAAGTAAAAAATACCGTGTGGTAAAGATACTCTTAAAAGTACATTTATGCTAAAGGTTACTCAAGTAAAAGTAATTGAGTAAGTGTAACGAGTTACTACACAACTCTGCTTGATGTCGTAACCCATCCCAGACAAATTTAAGACATAGAGACCATATCTTAAATTCCTTTACAAATTATGACATTTTTGTGCAAATTTTGCTGAGAAATATTTGACCTAAAATGTAACTAAAGCCCAAATCAACGTTTTTTCTGATAAACTGTTTACATAAGTTATTTATTGTTAATTTCTGTGTAGATTTGAATGTTTTTTGTACATTTGTTTAATTCTGCAATATTTTAGCCTAAAATGGCCTCAGTGCTGCCCTCTTTGGTGAAATAGTGGTACTGCAGCTGGATTTTCCTGTTGATTCCTGATTGGTTGATGTTTACGTCACTCAGCCTCCATTTTGGCATAAAGTCTCCACAAAAAAATAAATCACACGTTCATGAAATAATCTTTTTGATTTATCGTGATTCTGTTCCTTGAGAAAATGTGGCCAGATTTGTTGCGAGATTTTTCACAATAGAAGGTTGTTTTTTTTTTTAGGAAAAACAGAAAATCACAAATATTTACAAGTCGCTTTTCTGAAAAGTTTTTTTTAAATAACTTTTTTATACACACACACACACACATACGCACACACACACACACACACACACACACACACACACACACACACACATACGTACATATGTATATGTATGTACACAGTGATGGAATATAGTTACTTTGAAAAAGTAATTTAGTTAGATTACTGACCACTTGATTTGGAAAGTAACTAAGTTACATTAAAAGTAACTTTTTTAGTTACTTTCAGCAGCTGCTAAAACAACACCTGTGAAAATGAAATTGATTTTTACCGAAACTTAATTACAAGTTATTTTACATCCACAATGTGTCTCCACTCATAAGGTTGAACTAAAGAGGACATTTTTAATGGTTACAACAGCACAAAAAACAGAAATCTGGGCTTTTATGTCCTACTGTCTGGAGGATTTTCCTGCCCCCGGCCTCCAGGCTGTGCGTTACGGCCCTGTGTTTGCTGTCAGAGCGCAGAGCGCCCCCTGTGGCTGCACAGATTAGTGACATTTCTATAAATATGAATAATTACAATGCCGGACTCGTTCATTCGTCGCTGTTTTCACGTTTATTGCTGTTCAGATTGGTCTCCCTGTTTGCGGTTTTCTGGATAGTCTGACGTCATTCAGAGCAAATATATTAACTTAACATTAAGAAAGACGCAGCAGGACGGATCATCCAGGAAATGATGGACAGGGAGAGTCTGACTAAAGCTGCCTAATAACGGACAAATCTGGGGTTTATTATGAGTCTCTGCTTATTTCCAAGCCCAAATGAGGAACTTGACGTTCAACAACGAGCTTAAAAAGGCGCAACGCGCAACTCACTAAATCTGCAAGGGACTTAGAACAAAAACAGCCCAAAGCTGCTCTGAAGAATCGGACTGAGTGGCGACAGAAACTCAACATAGTTCCTGTTTCTCCACCAACAAAATGCGCGTCTCCTCCACGGTTTCTGTTTCTGAAATTGTTGCATAAAGACGCTGATAACCGAACAAGAGGAAATAAAATGAAATAACATAAGAAGGAACGCAAAGTGATTTCAGGTTACTGATATATGAGACAGAGAGAGAGACAGAGAGACAGAGAGAGAGAGAGCTTCTTTTCTGTCAGGTTTCTCTTTTTCCGTTTATCTCAGATCTCTGTGCAGAACCAGAACCAGAACCAGAACCAGAACCAGATCATTATCAGATCCAAACGGCTGAAATCATTTTTTGTTTTAATTCTCACGCGTCACCCACGGATTTATTTAAAACTTCACGCACGGAACCAAAATCCAGGTCAGATTATGTCAAAGATCCGAACTGTCCATTCAGCTCGGAACCAGAACCCATGAAGACCAGCAGTCTGCAGCAGCAGCAGCATCCACACATCTCTACCTGCATAAACCTTCAAAATAAAGTTTTTCAGTTGGATTAAACATCACAACTTATTTCAGGATAAGTTGTGATGGTTTTTATCTGCTGCTCTTGAAATCAGCTCGTTTCTGTCTGAATCTCTTTCCATTTCTGTTGGACTCATTTGCATAACGAGGCTCCTGATAGGAGCCGATATTCACGAAGTTACCGGTTCAATTCAAAACTCCTGAATCAGAATCACATCATTCCAACCGCTAAAACCTGACAGAAAACCTGCTGCAAACGCCACCGAACCAGAACCATCTGGACCAGAAGCGGGCAAGCCGGATCAGCTGCAGGTCATGGGGTCAAAGGGTCAAGAGGTCTCACCTTGATGGCCATCTGTGCAGCTTTGATCAGCGACGAAAAGACG